>CAUYRB010040400.1:0-59972 GCA_963574695.1 Propithecus perrieri
TTGTCCAATTAATTTCTTTCTAATTTTTAGTAGAGACGGGGTCTCGCTCTTGCTCAGGCTGGTTTCGAACTCCTGAGCTCAAACAATCCGCCCGCCTCGGCCTCCCAGAGAGCTAGGATTACAGGCGTGAGCCACCGCGCCTGGCCTACTTCATGGTACCTTGTTTAGAGAAAGACTACCACCTGGATACAGACACATATCTGCATGATACCCATTGCTGCACTATTTGGGAAAATTATCAAATGGTTATTAAAACTATGGCATTTCTTCTATTAAATTAGTGAGGTCAATCTGTATGAATTGACATGGGAAGATTTGCAGGACGTGGTAAGTTAAAAACATCAAATTGTACAATGCTGCTGTTGGTAGAACTACATTATTTTCAAACACACACAAGGCAAACATAAAAAATATAAGTAAAAATTCTGGTAGGTTACAGACTAAGCTCATAATAGAGGTTACCTCTTGGGAGAGGACTAAACAGAGAAGTGGTTCCCCAATGGTCATGGCAGGTTTTACTTTATATGAATTGATTGAATTTTTTAACAGTATTAACATATTTAAATGTATAAGTGTCAATATATTGTATAGTTTTATGTAATTATAAAAATATAAAAAATACTCTCTAGTCATTCATTCCTTATAGTTGTATTCATCGTGGTGATTGCATGCTAGCTACATGTCTCGATAGGTCCTTCTATTTTTCTATATCTTTCAAATTTGTCATATAATTTTGTGATTAGAAAAAAGCTATTTTAAAACAGTATTTTTTTTCCATCTCTAGTGGAAGCAAACATAGCTAGTGTTCCTTACTAATGCAGATATCGACAACACATGCATGGCTGTGTTGATAACCTGAGTTTTGGAAGGCCTGTGGCCCCATCTGTATTCTGGGGACTCTTCCTACCTCAGAGATGCAGCCTTGGAGTCTGCAGGGCATGACATGTGGCTCTGCCTCTGTCCCTGGAGAGTAGTGCTCACCTCCGGTCACTGGCCCCATGCAATAATGGGCCTTTCCCTGAGGCTCCTCCAAACAATTTCTGCTCCATCACTGATGGGCGACAGGGATTTCACAACTATAGTCAGCATCTCTGAAAGCAATTTCCAATGGGATTGTGGGAATTGTCCCCCTTCTAGATAGTGAGTCCTACAGAGAGAGTTGTAGTTGTTGACCCTACCACTTAGTGTTCAGGTGACGACTTGAAGTCTCACTGTCTTTCCATGCGATCCATCATTGATGGAAAAACATGGTTATGCAGTGCGTGAAATATCTGAGATCTAAGACTTGAGTTAACTTACTTGCCCAAGGCCAGGCATAGGTGGTGCATTCTCAATAAATAATAGTCAATATTGCTATTATTATTTCCATGGAATTTCAGCAGAGAAGGCAGATCCCATTCTAACTCTGTGAAATGGGAAGCCCTGTTCTAGTCTAGTAGGTCTCTGGGCCACCACCTTCCCTACAACTATATAAAGGTGAAAATAGTGAGAGATTGGGGGAATGAGAGCTTCTTGTACCAGGTCCTGGGGTCAGGCTGTTATTGGATTTTCTAACATTGACAAAACCTTGAACTGTATTACAGTATATTTTATTTTCAGGTGAGTTTTATGGGAAAAAAATAATGTATTTTAAAATAGGACATTTTTCAGGTAAAAATGAAGAAAACTGGGATGAGAGTGGATGTACAGTGTTTTGGGCATGAAACTGTGAGATCTTAGAAGCCAAGATATCTGAGGCAAGGGACTCATCAATGGGACAGTTCCGAGGGTGGTTCTGTGATTCTTCTGCCAATTTGAGCTTCAACCGACCAGAAATCTTTTTAGGGGCATCCCTCAGTCACTGGAGACCTTAGACTACCCTGATCCTCATTTAATTCTTGGGAGTTTCTCAGTTCACTGCCTCTGAGATCATCTCCTGATTTTAGCTTGGGAGCCGGGGACCCTCAACCTTGTCTATTCCCCTAAAATCTTCAACCCTTCAAGGAATTCCCAAGTTAATTTTCAACATCTTTTTCTTAACATGGCAATTCATCTTGGAGAAGATGCTCTCTTTCTTTGGAGAGGTTCTTCCCTCCAGCCATTCCCTCCCTCAGCTCATTCCTTCTGCTCTAGTCTCTGCCTCAGGTGACTTTGCTGTTCCATGGCTGGAGTTTCTTAGGGCATGACATCCACCGTCATCATTTGATAGGGTGACCAACTCATCCCAATTTTCCCAGGGCTATCCTGGGTTTTTAAAATTTTATTTTATTTTTATTTATTTATTTATTTTTATTTATTTATTTTTTTTGAGACAGAGTCTCACTCTGTTGCCCAGACTAGGGTGTCACAGCATCAGCCCGGCTCATGGCAACCTCAAACTCCTGGGCTTAAGTGATCCTCCTGAGTAGTAGGTGTATGCCACCACACCTGGCTAATTTTTCCAGTTTTTAGTAGAAACGGGGTCTTGTTCTTGCTCAGGGGTCAGGCTGGGCTCGAACTCCTGAGCTCAAGCAATCGTCCTGCCTCGGCCTCCCAGAGTGCCAGGATTACAGGCATGAGCCACCACACCTGGCTGGCTTTCCTGGTTTTAACAATGAAAGTCTTGTGTCCCAGGGAATCCCTCAGTCCCAGGCAAGCCAGCATGGTACTATGGTTTGAATGTTTGTCTCTTCCAAAACTAATGTTGAAAGTTAATCCCCAATGTGGCAGTAAGTGAGAGGTGGGTCCTTTAAGAAGCAATTGGGTCAGAGGGGTCTTCCCTCATGAATGGATTAATCCATTTATAGGTTAATGGATTAATGGATTAATGGACTTATGGGTTGTCACAGGAATGGGACAGGAGGCTTTATAAGAAGAGGAAGGGAGACCTGAGCCAGCATGCTCAGCCCCCTCACTGTGCGATGCCCTGCGCCACCTCAGGACTCTGTAGGGTCCCCACCAGCAAGAAGGCTCTCACCCGATGCGCCCCCTTGACCTTGAACTGCCCAGCCTCCAGAACTGTGAGAAATAAATTTCTTTTCTTATAAATTATCCAGTTTCAGGTATTATGTTATAAGCAACAGAAAACAGACTAAGACAGAAAATTGGTACTGAGAAGTGGGGTTGTTGCTGATGACAAATATCTGAAAATGTACAAGTGGCTTTAGAACTGGGTAACGGGCAGAAGCTGGAAGAATTTGGAGGAGGAGGAGGCTGGAAAAAGCCTAGATTCTGGTGAGGTCTTAGAAGACAAGAAGGCTATAGGGAAAGTTTGGCACTCCCTAGAGATTGGTGAAGTGGTCCTGACACGAATGCTGGTAGAAATATGGACTGCAAAGGCCATTCTGACCAGCTTTCAGACGGAACTGAGGGACAGAGTCCTGGAGACTGGAGTAAAGGCCATCCTTGCTATAAACTGTCAAAGAACTTGTCTGCATTGTGTCCAAGCCCTAGATCTTTATGAAATGCAGAATTTAAGAGCAATGAATTAGGAGATCTGGTGGAAGAACTGTCTAAGCAGCAAAGCATTCAGGCTGCTGTATGGCTACTTTTAACCCCTTACATTAAGTTGTGAGGAGGAAAAATGACTTAAAGATGGAATTTATAATCAAAAGGGAAGCAAAGTGGAAATATTTGGAAAACTCTCAGCCTGGCCACATGAAGAGTGAAAAAGCAGATGTGGGAGAGGAAATCAAGGGTGTGGCTCAGCAACCTTCTGCTAAGGAGATTAGCACACAGAGAAAGGAGAATGGAAGGACTGCAAAGGCATTTCAGAGATCTTTGAGACTGCCCCTCTCATCACAGGCCCATAGGCCCAGGAGGGCAGAATAGTTTTGGGGGTCAGACCCAACGGTGCCCTCCATGGCTTGCTGCCCAGGGGCCCCCCAGGCTCTGCTCTCTGCCTTCCAGCACAGTGTTCCACAGCTACCCCAGCTGTGACTCAAGGGCCTGCCTGCTCTGAAAGGTAGAAGATGTAAAACATGGAAGCGTCCAGGTGGTGGTAATTCTGTAGACCCACAGGATGCAAGAACTATGGAGGCATGGCAGCTTCCACCTAGATTTCAAAGTCTGTTGCTGGAAGGAAGCCTGGGGGCCCAGGCAGAGACTTGTCACAGGGACATACTACCACAGAGATCCCCTACTAGAGCAATACCTACAGGAAATGTGGGTTTGGACCTGTCACGGAGAGTCCCTACCAGGGCAATACCTAGTGGAGCTGTGGGAGCAGAACTGTCACTGGGACCCCAGAACTGTGGAGTTGTCAGCAGCATGCAACACACGCCTGGGAAAGCTTCAGACACTGAACTCCAACCCATATAAATGGCCACGTAGGCTGCACCCAGGAAAGCCAGAGGAGTGGGCTCCCTCGTAGGCTGCCGAGGCCTGTGGGGGACTATATCAGGGTCTTCTGGACACCATATTCACAGATAAGATAGGGAAGGTAGAAGACTACTCAGGGTGTTGACCTTGTTTGCCTGGACTGCTTGGCAAGCTTGGCTATGGAGTTCCATCTTTAAATATGGGTGCCTGAGCAGGGAGAAGTGGATAAGGGAACTTTCACTCAAACGGTACAAAACAATTTATGTAACCAAAACATTTGTACCCCCGTAATATTCTGAAATTAAAAAAAAAAATTTCCTTTAAATTGACCTGCATTCTAACTTGAGTACTTTAGCCTTACCCTAAACAAGTGAAGTTATAGAATTTATATGCTAATTTTTCCAAACATACAGTAAAATCAATACCTATTTCACATTTTTTTTTCTGTATGCTACCTAAAAATCATCACGTTCATCTCAAGTGGACACATTCTCTCTCTCAGGAACATGGCTCTACCCCAGCAGGCTTGCCCACTGCGGTTCCTCACGCCCACCTTGTTGCCATCTCACAATAGAACCACTGTTTCCCAGCATCTCCTCCCTGCCTGACCCCCTGGATTTACAGAGCCAGAGTTTCAAGGTCTTAGGATTTCAAATTCATGATTGAGAACTGAAGTACTGGGCATCTGAGTGTTTGAATAGCTTGGCTCCTTCCCTGGGGGTTGTGGCACCTGGCAATTTGCCGCTATATGACTACACGACTCTGAGAAGGCCCAGACAACCAGCATAGCCCAGACCAGCTCACTGACAGCCCCTGGCCATTTGTCAGAGACCTGCCAGGTGGGCCGGGAACCTCAGTGATTTTCTTTTAACTTCAGCAGCGAGCCTCAGAAGCTCCTCCGCAGGCTACGGCAGAAACACAAGTTCTGGCCAAAAGTGACTTCTGATACTACCTTCAGCTGAGTCAGATAAAGAAAAGAGCAGGAGGCGGGGGGAAAAAAAAAATCTAAGCCTCAGGTATCCTGCCTCCGCCTTCAGGCCTGCTGGCAAATCCGCCCGGGTCTCCCAGGCTCGGCTGGTGTGTTTTGGTTGTACGCTCTGCACCACCAGCAGCTGGGATGCCGCCACAAACAGGCGGTGTCACGACTTGGCATGTTTTATTTTGCTTTTTCTCAGTCTTCTCGTTTTGTTTGCACTTCCTCGTTCTGAATATGAAACACGGTTCCTCACTCAGAGGACATTCTTCTTCCTCCTCCTTGAGTTCCCATTCCCTCTTGGGAATGCCTCCCTCCCTTCCTTCCTCTCCCACCCACAGCCAGCAGCCCCCACACTCCTGCTCTCCACTAAGGAGACAACTTGTTGGAGGAACTTAGTAAGCTCCCACCTTGTTTCTCATGGTCACATCCCCTGGAAGTCTTTCATTTCTTCAGACTCACCATACTGTCCCTCTTTTACTCCTGGGCTTTCTCACTTGGGGTTCCGTCCGCCTGGGTCACCCTTTTCCATCACTGGGCAGCTCACTCCCAAACATCCTTCAAGCCTCATCTTAAATGGCACTTCCTCCTGAAGCCCTCTGAGGCCCCAGCTACCACAGATTGGGTAAATGCCTCCCCCGTCCACTCTCCCTGCATCTGGAACTTCCTCTGTCAAAATCACACACTGTGCCAAGGTGGGCTTCCGCTGGTGTTAGGGAGCCTCATTCTCCTTGTAGTCACTGACACTCTACCCCCCAGATAATCATACAGCACAGTAAGAACAGTGCTCCTGCTACACACACACCACTCTGCTTTGGAGAAGTCCCTGCCGCAGCAATCCCTCTAGGCTGCCTGCTCTGGGAGGAGACGCTGCTGCCCTGTCCTGCAATGTGGTAGATACTCAATAAACATTTATTTACTCAGTAACTAGATGAATTGATTTCCTTACAGTGACTGATGTTGGCTGGAGTTTTAAGAACTTATTGAATATCAGAGAGAACAAAAGGGAGAGAATGAATATACCAGGAGCCGCAAAATGGCTTTAAGAAGAGACAGATCCTAACACAACTAGTTCATTCCCAGGGTCAGGCTCTGATCCAGTCCACATTCTCTTGTTGACTAGGATATCCTGGAGGGAGGGAAGGAGGAAGGGAGGAAAGGCGGGAAAGAGAGAGAGAGGGACATTCTCACACAGCTACCCATCTAGGGTCTGCCTCTCTGTTCTATTTACCATAATTAGAAGATTGAGATGAAAACAGTGTGATAGTTTTAGACCCTTCATTCTTGACGTCTGTCCCAGACAGTTTCAAGGAAGGACCTCTTTCAGAAAAAGCAGGTCCAGTGGAGGAAATAATGTAGTAGAAATGCATAATGTAATACCAAAAAAAAAAATTTGAAGATAGCATCATAAAGATTTCTTTCTCTTTTTCTTTCCAAACTGAAATTTTGGAAAATTTAAGGAATATCGGAAGTGAAAATATTACATATCATCATTAATGGGCAATAGCTAAAGTAGTATACAGAGGAAAATTCTCTACTTAAATATGTCTATCAATAAAATAAGAGAGAATTAAAATAAGTGAATTAAGCCTCTAACTCAGTAAGTTTGAAAAAAATAACAAGATAAACCTAAGAAAATTAGAAGGAAGGAACGTATAATGTAAGAGGAGAAATAATGAATTGCAAAACAGAAAATGATAAAAAACAAATTATATATCCAGGTTCATATTCTTTGACAGAACTTATGAGGGAGATAAAGCATTAGCTATCTTAATCTAGAAAAAAATGAGAGAATGCAAAAATATACAAAATTTAAAGTGAAAATAAAACAGATACAGAGGAAATTAAAAGAATCACGAGGGAGTACTTTGTTCAACTCTGTGTAAATGTATCTGAATACTTAGAGGAAATGAATAATATTCTAGGAAAATATACTTTACCAACATTGACTTGAGAACAGACAGAAATCATAACAAACCAAGTACTGTAAAAGAAACGGAGAAAGTTGTTAAAGAGCTGCCCTCCAGAAAGTATCAGGCTCCGATGGGTTCAAGAGAAATTGTCCCAAACCTTTCAAGATGAGATCATTTCAATGTCATTTAAAGTGTTTCAAGACATAGAAAAGAAAGAAAAACTTCCAAATTATTTTCATGAAGCAAACATAATACTGATGTCATGAACTAAAATAAAATCTTAAGGCTTCTCCCACACCGGTTGACTGAATGGACCCCCTCCTGGCCAAGAGGATACCCTAAAACTGAGTTGCCGGCCATGAGAGGGAGGTCAGACATGCCTCATCATGCCCTCTTCCCTTCTTGTAGGTATCCTTTGTAACTCACTCACAGGCCTAAGGCTATTCAAGACAAACTGGCAGGTCCTCAGTTTACACAACAATGGTTTATCTCTGATTAAAAGAGCTCCTTGTCTTAAAACATACGAAGCCTTTAGACAAAGCTTCATTTTTTAACCAATTACAAGTCGAAGAGTCTTTAAACCCACCTATAAACTGTCAGCCCTACCCCTATCTGCTTTGAGATGTCCCACCCTTTCTGGCCAAACCAATGTATACCTTCCATGTGTTGATTTATGACTTTACCTGTAACTCCTGTCTCCCTGAAATGCATAAAACCAAACTGTAACCCAACCACAGTGAGTCCATTTGCTCAAGGCTTCTTGGGTGTGGTTTCGGATCATGGTCCTCAAATTTGACTCAATTATTTTACAGAATTTGGCTTTTCCATGGACAAGGCCAATCCCACAAGGTTGCACACACACACAAAACACCATTTAATTAAACTTATACTGATGCAAAAAAGCCTAAACACAGTAAATCCAAGAGCACATTAATAGAAAAATATATCATAAACTAGTTGAATTTAGTCCAAGAATATACTAACAATTTAATAATAAGAATGACTTAGGGTGGTTTAATATAAAACATCTTTTTTGTTATCATTTTTTAAAAAATTAAAGAAGTTCCATGGAAAAATCAGAACTTCATTAAATTTTCTAACATGTATTTTATTGTTTACCATTTTTCTTTGACACATGTCCTGAGGTGACATTTTAATTGTTCAGTGGTTAGGGCCTCTAAACATCTTAACCAGGTCTTGATTGAGCCAGAAGCTGAGTAACACTGCAAACTGGCTGTGTCTTGTGGGGCTCCTGGGCTCTGTTGATTGACACATTTTTGAGCACAAGTGAACCTGGAGGCTGAGTATGTGAGAGAGAAAAAGAGAGCTGGTCAAGGTCCCTCGTGCCCTCAACAGGGGGTAACCACAGCCTTCCCCTCCCCAGCTGAGGTCTGCAGCACTCTTAAGGGTTTGAACTTGTCATGGAATTCAAAGTGTGACCTGCTTCTTGGGATGGGGAGGATCCTGCAGGGACTGGCACTGGTACCTTAGCAAAAATGGCAACTAATATCTAGGATATTCAAAATGTAATATTTTTAGATGCAGTCAAAGAGTGGAGCTGACCTTGAGGTGGAAGACAGAAGGTTAGCATTATTAGGAATGAGCACAGAAGTGAATCGTGCCAGCCTCTGCAGTTCAATGGTGGCCTAGAGGGGAATCAATGAGAGGGCTGTTCACATTTGGGGTATTTCCACCCTGACACAGGTACCTGTGTATGGGATAGATATCGGTGCATATTGACAGGGAGGGAAAGGGGGTAGGGTGGAGAAGGGGAGGAGGAAGGTGAGAGAGGGAAGAAGTGGAGAAGAAAGAGAGATTCCTTTTACTGTTTAAGGAAAGATGAATTCAGGATAAATACCTTGCACAATGAACCTGCTGGTTACTGGTTTCTGGTTTGCAGCCGTAGCTGCTGCTTGCTGAGTCTCCTTCCCTGGAAGAATGCAGGAGGCTGCTCACGCCATGCCGGGTTGACTGGGCACACTTCTGGGCACCCTCTTGCTTGGCTGCGTGTGCTGACTCATCGCTCACTACTCAGAGCTGGGCAGAGAGAATACAGGCAGACTTTTTATTTTCTTTTGGCAGGTGTTATATCATAGTATCTTGGACAACTGGGCCCTGTCCTTAATGAGATCTTCAGTGTCTCCATATGCTAGTGCTTAGAGGACAAGTTTCTACCTATAAGCATGAGAGTCATTATCATAAGAAAGGGTAGAAAGTGAGGTCCAGGAGAGCCTGTTTTTCTAGAAAGTCTCTACCCTCAAGTCAGCTGTGTGGAAATTCAGCCCTGAGAGGCAGCACTGGAAGCCACACACGCAGAGGGGAGCTTGCCGGTACCAGCCCTAACCTCCCTGCAGCTGAGAACACTCCCTGCCACATTGCTGATGGCTGGTAGCCGGCTTCTCTTCAATCTCTTCCAGGGTCGGGGAACTTACCACAGCAAAACTAACCCCTTTTTCTTAAATAAGAGAGCCCTCTCTTATTGAAACTTGGCTTACTTTCTCATTTTTTTTTTTAAATATAACATTTTACTTTATAGACATAGGTTTTTTTTTTTTTATTTCAGCATGTTATGAGGGTACAGATGATTAGGTTACGTATGGTGCCCTTACCCTCCCTCCCCCCCAAGTCCGAGCTTCCAGTGTGTCCATTCCCCCGGAGGTGCGCATCGCACTCATTGTTTGTGCATATGCCCTTCCCCTCCTCCCCCCTCCCCTTGCCCAATATCCAATACATGTTATTCTTATATGTGCACTTAGATGTTGATCAGCTAATACCAGTTTGATGGTGGGTACATGTGGTGCTTGTTTTTCCATTCTTGGGATACCTCACTTAGTAGAATGCGTTCCAGCTGTATCCAGGAGTATACAAGAGGTGCTATATCACCATTGTCTCTTAAAGCTGAATAGTGATCCATGGTATACATATACCACAGTTTATTAATCCACTCATGTATTGATGGACACTTAGTTTATTGTTTATTTTTTCTTAATTTTTCCTATTGAAAATCACAGGATTTCTCTAAATATTTAAAAGTCAATTAACTTTAGTCAATTATTAATAAAATACGTTATCGGTAATAGCATCCTGTTGGTCTAATATCACACATATTACAAACGTAATCAGATATCAGAAATGTTTTAATTTCTGGGAATAATTGTGTCTTGAGAAATTTGGTTTTCCATTAAGGTAAAAGATTCCAAACTCAAATTGCAATTGATATTATCCTTTAATTTTTTTTTCCTTTTAATTTTATGAAGACTTTCTGTGAGTCTTTAAGAACAAAAAAATTATACATACAAAAACAAAATACATGCAAACAAAAAACTCTCATCATTTTTTACCTAAGGTACTGCATAAGGCTGCCAGTGTAATAGCAGATAGTTCTAAGCTAAAGACAAATTTGGTTGCTATAGATCAATATGTAAACCAGGACATTCAGCATCAATTTTTCTTGTACAAACTTATCCAATCCGAGGTCTTAGCAGAACATCTATATTAAACATAGACTGGTTCTGTTTAAATCCGCAATGTGAAACTACAGCCAATTTCAGTTCAAAATCACATGTTGAATAATTTTTCCAGTCGTATGGGAAATTTTTATTTAATTTTCTAACATTTGCTTGAAGTCATCTTCACATGTGCTTCAGTAAATGTAAACATTAACTTTTGCTATCATCCTAGTTTTGTTTTAAAAGAATTATATTTACTATACCTACAAATAGTTCACATGAAGCAAGAAACCTAATATTTATATTTTACAATAAATATTATGAATATCTCTCTCAGGGAAAGTTTAGATAATCTGCTTTCCACATAGAAAATCTTGCTTCTAAATCTTCCACACTATGGTTTTTTTGTTTTAACTTTTTTCGTATTAGAAACAGTTTTTACTGTAAAAGTAAAATAGTGCCTTCTAGCTATAGTTACAAACCCTTTTTCTTTTCTTTTTTTGCACAGGGAGAAAATTATGGAAGCTGTAAATAAGTAATGATTGCCAAAGATCAGAGGAATTTTACATAAGACCAAAGCAATTTAATCTGGTGCTTTGATACATGTTTTAAATAATTCAGCACAATGATATAATGGTATCTTGAGAATTCCCAACAACTCATTTACCCTCCAAGGTGTTAGAAGATGATTAGAAATTCAATAGTTTTAAGTTATGAATTAATTTTTGAACCTTTTCTAGATTTGGGGTGAAGTGTGTTCTTTTAAATAGTTACTATCCAAGCTCTTTAGTATAAATACAAAAAAATGTTAATATGCTGGTCCTCTGTGTAGTAGAATCCACTCAGCCAGAGGCAGAATAGCATGTTTTGTTTTTTTTTTCCTCTAAGAGTCGAGAATTCAAAATCAGTAGTTCTTTTAAAAAATTATTTCACAGACATTATCATCTTCATCTAATTTTTCCCAATCTCTTTATAAATATGCCTATAGATGTGGATCCAAAATGGCCTGGTTCTCAGACTAGAGTGAACCCATTCCTGCTCAGTGCATCAGTTTTGTCTCTCTTCTAAATAGTTTCATCTTAGGTAGTTTAATTTTTTCCATGAGCTTAGATTTCTTCATGGGTGAAATAAAGAAGTTGGACCCTATGTTCTCTTGCAGTTCTGAAATGCTGTGAGTATATTGCTCTCTAAAAGTTCTAAAAGGAGAAGGCCCGTCATTATTCAGTTCCTTGCTATTTGTCCAGCCAGCCGCACAGTTACTGACAGTTCTGTAAACCCCAGGTTGCTTCATAAAGCCCATGTTGATTTTTGTGTAAATGGAAAGTCCTTTCTGCCTTACATCACAAGGGAACGCCTATTCATTTTTCAACACCTTGTTCAGTCATCTTCCATCTAAAAAATTTTCTTTATTCCAGCTTTACAGAGTTTATTACTTCCTCCCTTAAGCCATCACTTTTCTTGGTGTATTTTTCACACCAATTATTCTAAATATTAACATTCTTTTAAATACCCATGTTGTCAAATACACAATGATTTCTTTAAAGGTAAGAATCATGTTTTGTCTTTGTATCTCTACAAGCAATGCTTTTTATGCTGTGAATACTCAATAAATGCCTGGTAAATGAAGAACTATTAAGTAGTTAATATGGTAAGGGTATATTAAGGAAAAGAAGACTAGGGGACATAAGATTGAGATGATGGTATGAGTTCTATCAATTGTAAATTTTGTATTCTTGTATAAATCACTTCAACTTACTGAGCTTCTTTTGCCGAGTACTACTAATGACACAAACATTACCTATCTTATTGGACTAGTTTTATGATCATATGCCATAATAATTCAAATCAAATTATACATGTACGTTTTAATTAAAATTATATATAATAACATCATGCTGTACACCATAAATATATAGAATTTTATCACTTAGAAAATTCATTGATGTCAACAATTATATGTGTAAAACTATTTTAAAACTGCAAAGAAACATGTAATTGTAAAGGATTATTCTATGTTACCAACAAACAGTTCTTGTGTTGTAGTGATTCCCTGCTCTTGTTGTAGTAATAGGGTTTTTTCTTTAATCATCAAAAATTCCTTTTAAACATCTAGGTAGTAAAGTAAAATTCAAAGTCCCAGCTAACAGATGAGTCAATAGTAACTGAAAAATTGTAATAATTTTACAAATATCAAAATTCCCTCTACAATGTACTTTTCAGCTGGATCAGTTACCATTGTTCTGTTCTTCATTAAAAAACATCTGCCCAACATGAAATTGAGCTTTAGAAACACCTGAGCTTACATTATTAATGAGCTCTATGCTACTGACTTTTTAGTTTGTTCTTTTCCAAAACTTTATTTCAAGTATTTAACTCCAAAAAATATATACCCTATAAGAAAGTGATACTTTTTCCTTATTGTTAAAAAAGTTAAAGAATAGAAAATAGACGCATTTCTAAAACTAACTATTCACAAACTATTAGCACTAAAAAGGACCCTATCTAAGTACAGAAGCATTCAATCTTATTTTTTTTGTAAATAGTATAAATTTTTTGTTAAATAAAACCTTATGAAATTCATAAGCCAAAAAGAATAGAAAAATCGAACTTGGTTTGTTCAATTTTCTCACGCTGGATAATGGAGGATATTCAACTCCACGATAGACCTCCTTAACTGCAACCAGTACAGATGGTCAGAGTGCCAATTGCCAAGAGGTCCAATCAGAAGACGTCCGTGCCTTGGGGTGCAAACCTCACTGTGCTGACGAATTACGTGTTTGCAATTAAAATAGCACTACTTAAACTCTGCCAGTGTGAACTTCCCAATCTTTTATATGTGACCTGGCAATTCTAAGCTATAGAGGTGCTTCATATTGAAGTTAGTCACAAAGGTAAGGTTCCAACTAAAATTAAAACTGTGAGTATAGATATAATGAAATGAACCAGGTGATTTTAAACCATGACTTTTATTTTCCTCGTAAAAATATTCAAGATAATATTAATAACCTGAACAATAGGAACAACTAGGGAATTATAATACATATATCCACATTTTCTGATGGAAAAGAAAAATATATGCCATTTGTACGTTATGATTTTTCTCCCTTGATAGTTCGCTCCATGTTAAGCAAGTTCTCCTTACACATGAGTGACTTCATGTGATATGCTGGTTTGGAAGGAGAAACAAGCAGGATCAGCCCAGCCCTTTTTCTCTCCTCTTTGCAGAGAGGGCACATATTCTACTCTGCTCTTCCATGTCATTACAGAATTGTGTAGGTAAGTCTTTCTAGTTCTAGGATTTGGTATTAGGAAACTCAGTTGCCTGCAGAAATAAACCACCTCTCCCAAGGTCCTACTCTTTCCTCTTATCTTCCTTATATATTTTCCTTATTTTTTTCAGGTAGCTCAGACTGACATGTGGCAATGAAGGGTGTTATAAAGTTTACTTCAGAGATCATTATTATAACCACCAAAGGAAACTTCAACTATTTCCCAAGAAGACTGATATTCATTCTGCAGGTGACATTGATGTGCTCAGCCTCCATATTTTTCTCTAAAATGGAGACATTTCATATGGTCTAACTCTCTCAACATTATTGTCTAAAATGAATACACTAATTCTGGCCAGGCTGAAAGACTATAAACAATTAAAGATTTAGAGAAAAAAAATGAACTTAATAACAGTTTTCAGTGGCATTTGCATACAAGAAATGAACAAAGCAGAGAAAGAGCACTGAATAGGAATTGGGAGGTCATGTTTCCAGTGCTGATGTTGTTGCGGCAGTGGGACTCTGAATAAGTCACTTAACCTCTGTAGACATCTGTGAGTTCTATCGCTATTTTATAGTTCAATCCTAGAGAATTGCAAATGAAGGATTTTAAATATTTACTCACATTTGCTCCGAATATATTAAGCAAAACAAAATGTGTGTGCATACATACTGGGTACAATATTTGCTCACAATTTTCAAATATATGAAGCATAACATTATATATGTATGTAGATATGTATATGCATATCCATATGTGTACATGCATATACATTATATACACATATATGTGTACATATATGCACATTATGTCTCTAGGCTGTAAAATTTTCTGTTTATTTCAAAAACTAAACTAAAACTTTGCTTATTAAAAAAATCTAAACTTTTTATTAAAACTCACAAAACAGAAATCACCCATTTTGTGCACACATACACACACACACACACCCCAAAAAATCATTCACAGTCTATAAAATTTGGTCCATGTCCTGCCAGATCTCTCTTTCTTTGTCTGTCTCTTCATTCTCTCACCATCTGACTGTTTATTTATATATTATATAATTATATCGCATATAATTAATACTTAATATTTCCCCAAAGTTCATTATTGGATTTGTTTATATAGTTATAATTATTTTTAAAACAGATGTTTCTTTAAGTTCAATTATCTTTCGTACTATTTACATTTTCCTGTTTCTTAAAAAAAAATGTATTCTTAAAATTCATATTGCCAAAGAAAGGTTCTAATTGAGACAATATGACAGAGCAGACAACAGGGGTAAAATTGGAGTTTATAAAACCTAAATTGTATTCCTAGTTCCATCACAAAAGAGGTTTGTGACCTTTGGTACATCTGACTTTCACCTTAAACTTAGTTTACTCCTCTATAAAAATCAAAATTATAAGGTCTATTCAGACTATCTCATTGTTTCCCTTGAAGGTAACTGAGGCATCATTATTTAATGTGCTTTCTAAACCAAAGGCAGTAAATTTGTGTTATTGTTTTTAATAATGGGAATGCAATATAATTCAGATATAAAGTACCACTGAGAAATTTTGCTATAAGTCAAATATAAGTTTCTATATTCAAGGGCAAAGAAATGTTAAGAAGGAAGAGTCTTTCCTTCTTTTGTGTGTGTGTGTGTGTTTTTTTTTTCCTAAGGGGCAATACTCCCGATAAGCATTATAGAATATTAGACTTAAGTTTTTCCTCCTTGAAATTATAGCCCCATTCAAGGTAGACTGAAAACAATCCAAGCTGAAACAAATAACTAGAGACTCCACAAACAAGGCTGTTAGGTACTAAGAGATTTTTTTTTTCCTCAATTTAATCAGAATTCTACAGATTACACTCTAAAACTCACACTCTTATTTTCCAATCAGAGCTACTGGTTATAAATATTTGAAAATTCTTTGATTAGAAATAATTCTCTGTTCATAGAGAAGCTTATAATACAATCACTATCCAATTTATAAAATACCAATGAATTCATGTTACAAGCAAGGACCGTTTCACTAAAATGCCACAGATTAATTTGATATATTTTCTTATCTTACATTTTCATTTGCATTTAAAATTAAGAATTAAAAACTAAAACTTTTAATATTAGTCTTTATTAAGTGCCAAACAATTATTTTTTCCTTTGAAAATTTACAATGGATATGTGATTATATAAATATTTTTGCTGGAAATGCATTTCAACATAATCCCACATGAGTTACAAGAGATTTAGATTGCCATGTAAATCTGTGTTGCAACCACAGATTTCAGAGATAAACATGATTTCTTAGGCGGTTATTTTCACTATGACATATTTTATATACACAAGTGGACAAATTCAAGTTGTTTCCAGGAATGTACAAAGAATTATCCTGTGATATGTTTTAAAATTTTAAACTAAGTTCATGATGTGTTTAATATTTGGAATGGAGGATACAGGAGATTAATTACAGCACCAAACTCCAAATTCTTGAATGGATATCTTTGAGAACTCAGTGCTAACACTTGTTATGATTTGCTAATATTTTAATAAACCTATTTTTCATTTTTAAATAGAAATAGCAGTTTCCAATTACTAAAAAATATATTTGATCCATATTAAGGATGCACTAGATAGTTTGATTTTGTTTTTTCACCACTTAATACCTCCTTAGAGACCTTCAAGTCAATTGAATTTGATATTAACATTTTCTGTCTGAAGTATTTCTTGCCCAATTGGTAACTTTGTTATTTTGTCAGATTTCACTGTCTCTTTCAATATTTTATGTGAGTTCTTTCAAAAGCTACCTGTTCAGTCAAAGAAGATGGCCTTTAGGATAGAAAAAGATAAATTTTTGATCAAAGTAAAAATTAGTTAATTGTCCTTCTATACCAGAAAAAAATTTGATATGAATATGAGTTGATCTTTTGATACCTTCAGGATTCTCCAGTGCAAAAGACGTGCTCATGGGATCATGAGACTACTCACAAAAGGGCAACCTAAAAGTATGTCATTAACACTGTGCCTACCTCAAGTTGGCCTTCCTTGACCAGTTGAGGCTTTAAAGAGATCTCTTCAAACAGCTGCAATATCACATTCATGTGACTCCTAAATGCACATTTTTGTGATCAATCTCCAAATTAAATGAGAACAAAAGAAAAGTTTCCCACACTTGGGGAGATAGGGTTAATAAAAAGGCAGATAAGAGAGAGAGTGAAGCATACATCAAGAAGGGGAAAGGCAGATGTCAGGGATTTGTTGGATTTTGGATATGTTTCCTTCCTTCCATCTCTGCCTCCAATTCTGACCCCTGCACACTCCACACACCTCGAGCTGAGCTCAATCACACAACTGGGGAGTGTTTAGAACCATTTAGCTATATCTTGCTCTCTCCCATATGAGATATTATCTTTTAGGCTATAGTCTGAGGTACAGCCTCTTCTAAAATAAACCTGGTAAGTGGCATGGGTGGATGGTAGAAGGAGACCTTTTTGAGATACTCTTAGTTCTGATAGGCTTAGACTGAACTGAGACAAAGCCGAATCTGGTTGAGGAGATGGCAAAGAGAATGTTTATAAGATTTAAGGATTGTTTTGATGATGGAACACAGCATTCTCCCATGTACAATAAGATCTGTGATATAAGTAAAAGTAATTCCCCACTCTATATTTTTATTATTTTCTTTCAGTATAAATACTCTTGTGCATTCTAAGGCTTATATTTTGAGAAAGCTCTTTCCACAGTCATTACATTTATCCCACTTTTATCTAGTATGACTTCTTTGATGTTGAGAAGATGTGAGTAGTTATTAAAGACTTTGCCACATTTTTTCCTTTTATAGGGTTTTTATCTCGTATGAATTCTCTTATGCAGTTTAAGGTGTGAGCACTAGGTAAAGGCTTTGCCGCATTCTTCACATTTGTAAAGTTTCTTTCATTCAGAGAGGTGAAAGACAGAAGTCTTTGTTATTTACAGCTTCAAACCAAAGAAGGCTGCCTCACAGGGAAGCATGGGGAGTTGAATCCAGGGACAGGGTAATAGCAAACTGGAGCTCTGGAAGGCAGCTTATTTATGGCAAGCAGGTGGGGTTAGCTAGATTTCCCAGGCTCCTGTGGATTGGCTAATGTGACTAATTTCATGGGCTCTGAGGCAAAGAGGCTGTCCCTTTTGTCTGGTACCTGGCTCCAGGGCCATTAGGCCAGGTGCATAATGGCCTGGAGCATAAGAGTCTCATAAGGGAAGTATTTGAGGTAGTATTTAATCAACTGTTCAAGATAGGGAACTCACCAGCTTGTAGCCGGGGCCTCAAAATTGGGTTAAGATGGCATTTTGATAAAAACAAAACCAAACAAAACTAAACAAAATATAATTAACCCCTTTATGTATTGACATCAGTTTTCAGCTTGATTATTTGGGATATATGAGTGGTCCAAATAGTAGAGGAAACTTTCAGAAAGTTGGACATAAGTTGCCCTAAACAGCATAGAAAACATTTTATTACAAGAGTAAAAAGGAAGAAAACAAGTATAAGGAGTCCTTGGAGGCTGGCCCTGTAACCAAGTTACCCATTTATATGGCATTAGTTAATAAAACAAATTTTAATTGTTTAGGGTCTCTAACAATTATCTTGGTTTGTGAAGTGTGTTAAAGCATGAGTTATATTATTTGTGACAATAACATTCTGGGGCAAGGTGGAGAGGTCCCGTAATCATATTGTTGAAGTATATGAACTGATAGTTTTGTAATATATGTCAAGGTTAGTGGTATTTATTTATAACCAAGAGGAAGGGGTGATTGTGATGGTCATGGTTGGAGACCCAGGGTGGGAGGCTATAGTGGCAAGTTGGAGGGTGAGAGTAGAAGGGGCTGGGGAATATGAGATCCAATTGAAGGGTGAACCAATATGAGGTCGTGGCCTACTGGGGAAAGCAACAATCTTCATTAATTTTTAGAATGGCACTGTTAGTCTTAATGTCTACAAGATTTCCCTTTAGGAACACTTGTACACTGTTAGTGGGAATGTAAGTTAGCACAGGCACTATGGAAAATGATGTGAAGTTTCCCCAAAAACTAAAAATAAAACTACCATATGATCCTGCAGTCCTACTTCTGAGCATGTATTCAAAGGAATTTAAAGTCCGTATGTTGAAGAGATATCTGCACTCCCATGTTCATTGCAGCATTATTCACAATAGTCAAGATATGGAATCAACCTAAGTGTTCATAAATGGATAAATGGATAAATGAAATGTGGCATATGCACACAATGGAATACTATTCAGTCTTAAAAAAAATGAAATCTTATCATTTGTGAAAACATGAATGAACCTGGAGGATATTATGTTAAATAAAATAAGCCAGGCACAGAAGACAAATATGGTATATTCTCACTCATATATGGGAGCTAAAAAAAGTCAAACATAAGTAGTGTGCGGAACTCCAAAAGGAATAAGGAGTGTCTTGTGAGGCCTTGTATTGTGGCCTTTAGTGTAAGTAGAGATACGTGTGACTGTGACTTATATTTTGGCTATTCATGAAGGAAAGGATTCCCAGAGATTTTATTGTGAAGGGGACAATGTTTAGGCAATGTCCCAAGAGTTTGTAAAAATGTGCAGTTGGAGCCGTTTGTTGGCCAGGGCATCCAGTATTAAGATGATTGCCTGAATTTCAGCCAATTGTGCTGACCTTTGGGTCCTGTGCTTTATCGGGAACATCTCAGTTAAGGGATGGAAACTAGCATCATTCTGCCAACTCGCTTATGGTGGTGGCGATGCTATACATACTGTCTATGAAATCCCATTATTACTTGCAGCTCCACAGCAGAGAAGGCTGGCACACAAGGTTTGCACTTGAGGACAGGGTAACAGAAAACTGGCGCTATAGGGGGCAGTTTATGTATAGCAAATGTGGTGGGGTTAGCTAGGTATCCAGGATCCTTGTGGATTGGCTAATTTGAATAATTTTGCGAGCTCTGAGGCATAGAGGCTGTTGCTAGTAGTTTGATATTATGAGCTTAGGAGCTTAGTGGCCCAGAGTATGCGAGTCCAATAAAGGAAGTGGTTGAGATGAGTACTTAATTAACTGCTCAAGAAGGGCATCTGACTGGCTCATAACCAGGGCCTCAAAGTTGGGCTAAGGCAGCAAATTTCAATACAAAAACCAACAAAAAATTATATGATAGGGAACTAGAATGGAGGGGCTGGAATGGCCCTACCAGCAGGGGTAGCATCCTAGGCCAGGCAAATGGAAGTCACGTCCAGACCTCAGGCAGGTGTTCAGTACCAGAGAGACTGGCTCATTCTTGATACTTTCCAGCTCAATTCATCCTCAAATACTAACAGAGCAGACACGCAGACAACACTGTGGGGATGAGAACATCTCCCCACTGTGTCAGAAGGTCATATACATTCTCTCTTGCTCCTCCCCACCCCCCAATCGACTCCTAGATTGAAAGAGGTATAAGAGAAGGATGGTGAACTCTAGAACAATGATAATGCTACATACAAAAAAATCTAAGGAAAGATAAAGTTGCATAAGGGACCACTTAAATCATTGGATTGGATTGAATTGACTAAATCATGTAACTTTTGTTCTATGATCTATATCGGAAAATTTTGGCCAAGCCAAACAAAATAGATTGACAGGTTGATTTTAGTCTGCAGACAGCTGGGTCACATTCGGTGTCTGATTTAATCTATATTCATGGAGTTTATTTTCTCCAATTTCTTTTAGTCAGTCTCCAGTACTTTCCAGACCCAGAGGATACATATATATGTCCTTGATGCATCTTCATGGTTGCTATGCACACTCAGTTCCTTCAGTCTAGATTCTCTGGGTCTCACACAGTGTAAATGAATAACTTGCAAATATTGTTTGCATCATTTTGCAAATGGCTGTGCCTGTTGTGTCTTATCAATGTTTCCCCTCTTTGGTGGATGATATATCTCATCCTATTGAAAATACCACTCCTTAACCCCATAACTCCCTATAGTTAGAAAGTGTTCCTCTGCTCATCCTTAGAGCTAAATTCCATGAAAGTTTTGTCAGTATTATTTCTATATTGTCAGTTTCTATTTTTAATTCATTTAAAATATATTATAAGAATATATATATAAAAGAACATATATAAAGCATATGTATGGTTTATAGAATAAAATTCAATGAAAATCAATATACCCACTTCCCAGCCTAAGAAATAGAATATTACTAGTTGAAGCCTCCTCATATAGCCCTTCCAAACTTATTCTCCTTCTTCTCTCAAATTTATCTTTAAACATTCTATCTTTGATATTTACCATTTTAGTGCATATGCATTTGTGCATGCACTATATTGCTTAGTTATTCTTGTTTTTATTTTCTATAAATAAAATTATACTATATGGATTCCTCTATGACTTGGTTTTATTATTCAACATTACATTTTCTGAAATTTGTGCATGTTGATGCTTGTATTTTTAGTTCATTATATTTTATTATTGTAGACCATTTCATTGTTTGACAATAATACAAATTATGACTCCATTTTGCTATTTATGAGTAGAAAGGTTATTTTTAATTTTTTCCTATTAGAATAAGACTGCTATAATAATTATGATCAAGTTATGCTGAAAGTGGCAGAAAGCTCAAAATAAATATGCTAAACAAAATAGAAATTTATGTCTCTTCCACATAAAAACCCCAATGGGCAGTTCAGATTCTATATTGTGCTCCATGTTATCAGGAGCCCAAGCTCCCTTTATCATGTTGCTTCCTTGTGTTTGGCCTCTAATCCCAGTTTCACCACCTTATTCACAATTGTGGGTACAGTCTCACCCATCATGGTGGCATCCTACCTATCAGGAAGAAGGAAAATGTCATGGAAGACAATTTTTTCACAGACAGGGGTGAGGGGTGGTGGAGCTCTGCGACCCAGTTCTTAAGAGGCCGTGCACTGGTACTGGTCCCTGGCCTAGGGGTTAGGGACTGTAGGCCTAAGATATGATCAATCTTAGAAAATGTCCAATGTGATGATGAAAAGAATATATATTCAGGACTTTGTGGGTAGAATGTTCTGTAGATGTCTTTTAGGTCCATTTGTTCTAGAGTCCTATTTAAGTCCAGTGTTTCTTTATTCATTTTCTGCTTCAATGATCTGTCCTGTACTATCAGTGGAGTGTTGAAGTCTCCAACTATTAAGATGCTACTGTTTATTTCTTTGCTTAGATCTGGAAGAATTTGCTTTTGAAACTGGGAGCACCTGTGTTAGGTGCCTTTGTATTTAGGATTGTTGTCTTCTTGTTGAATTGCTTCCTTTACCATTATATAATAACCATCTTTGTCTTTTTTTACCATTGTTAATTTAAAGTTTATTTTATCTGATATGAGAATGGCTACACCTGCTTGCTTTTGGTTTCCATTTGTGTGGAATACTTTTTTGCATCCCTTCACCTTGAGTCTGTGTGAATTCTTGTGGCTTAGATGTATTTTCTAGAGACAGTAGATAGTTGGATTATGTTTTTGCATCCATTCGGCCTGTCTATGTCTTTTAAGAGGGGCATTCAGACCATTCACAGTGAGTGTTAGTATTGATACGTGGAATGATGTTTTTTTCATCATGTTGGATAATTCCCTATTGTTTTGTTTTCCCTCTTGTGATATCATTTGATAAGAGCTGTAAACTATAACTTTTTTTTTTTTTTTTTAACACTGGTTGGTGTCTATCACATGTATAATGTACTTTTGAGCATTTCCTGTATGGTGGGTCTAGTAGTGACAAATTCCCTTAGTATTTACTTGTCCGGGGAAGACTTTATTTCTCATTCTTTTATGAATGTTAGTATAGCAAGATACAAAATTCTTGGCTGGCAGTTATTGTTTAAGGAGACTAAAGGTAGGACTCTGTTCCTTTCTGGCTTGTAAGATTTCTCTTGAAAAGTCTGTTGTTAGTTTGATGATTTTTCCTTTGTAAGTCACTTGATGTTTTTGCCTCATGGCTCACAGGATTTCCTCCTTTGTGCTGACTTTCATCAGTCTGATGACTGTCTTGGTGAGTCCTTTTTTACAATGAATCTCCTAGGTGTTCGTTGAGCTTCTTGTATCTCATTGTCTAAATCTCTGTCAAGACCGGGGAAGTTTTCCTCAATTATTCCCACAAATAGGTTTACCAGCTCTTGTGCTTGTTCTTCTTTACCCTCAGGGATGTCTGTGATTCTTATATTTGGCCATTTTACATAATCCCATATTTCTCATAGACTTTGTTCATTCCTGTTGATTCTTTGTACTTTATTTTTGACTGACTGGGTTAATTTGAAAAACTGGAGTCCAGCTGCAAAGAATAATTCTCATGGCAGAGGGAAAAATCAATGGTAGTATAATCTGGTGATTCTTAAAGCTTTGGCTCAGATACTATATAATTTCACCTCCAGCACATTCATTTGGCCCAAAAAAGGTAAATTCATTAGCCTTATGTCAGGTGGCTGAGCTATGTACACACACCTTTATGAGTCCTTGTGTAGACTAGCAGTTTTTGTTTTTTAAATAAAATTTAGCTTGTTTACATTGATTGTGATGCTTGCACATTTGGATTGATTTTGACCATTCTAATGTCTGCCATTTGTCCTAATATGTGTTAAGAAATGACAACACCTGGTTCAAAATTGGCCATTCTCTGTATCTTTGAAAAGAAAGACTATTTTCACAAGCTCAACCTCTTAAGGTTGAAGAGAAAATATAATACATCACTGGAGCTTTTTTATTTCTTCTCTCCAATACCTTCTTGCTTGATTTTTATGTAATGACCATTTAAACAACTATGTAGAAATTGATGATAGATCTGCAAATAAAAACATTTTCCAAAAATATGGTTACCTTGAAAGCCCCGGTGCACTGTTTCTCCCACCTATGCTACTAGAATAAAAGCCTCATTATTCAAACGGGTTAAAATAGTAAATTAAGAATGCCTGCAATTGTTTTCAGTGTTGATTATTCAGTTACAAGTATGATTAAAATACAAAATAAAATGGAAATTTTTCTATACAAGCTAGAGACATTTTCATATGTTTAAAAACACATTCCAAAGGAGGAGGAAAAATGAGAGTTGCCATTTATTAAGTATACACTGTGTGCCTTACCCGATACTGTTATTATACTTACATTGTCTCATTTAATATTTACAACTTTAGTTAATATCAACAGTCATTTAATATTAAAAGCATTTCTGAGGATGTTACTGTACACATTCCACAGATTAGTATATTGAGGTATTTGTGGTATTTAAGATGTTGATGAAATACGCTGGTAGAGATTTTAAGCAGTTTGAAATTTTAAAGTTAAAGACATTAGCTTGATAGTTGTTTCTCTTGTTATTTACTTATTTGTTTTGTTTTTGTACAGACATGGTAGTTGAAACTTTAAAAATGGATGAGATCTCTTCTTTTAGAGACACAGCGTAGACACTTGAATTGGACCAAATATATGTCATTCCCTCTTCCTTGCCCCAGCTGGCAGATCTGCTTATCTCTGTACCCTTGGCCACTTACACTAAGGAGAGTTCTTGGCCACTATCACCATTGCCTCCTTTCTTGATATCATTTGCTATTTTTGTCTCCCTGAGAGTGGAGAGTGAGTACTGGCCTATGCTACAGCCTCACCTCAATCATCGTGGAAGAAACTGAAACAGCTCCAGTGAAGGCTCAACTTGACTGGAAGTTTCCTCCACTAGTTCTGGATTCAGGTGAATTAAAGCACCATTGAGGTGTGAGATCTGAATTTTCCCACAACAGCTGGGGAGAGCAGTACAGCAGAAATGTGGGCAATTTGATGTCCCCATGGGACACATTTTCACAATGAGAGACAGGAGGCAGTATAGCATGCCTTCATACCCCTTCCTCTTTGCTAATACACTCATCCAAGATGAAGAGGGCCTATAAAATCTGCACAGAGACATTGAAGGTGGCTGAGCCACCAGCTGTGTTGACATACGAAGTTGTGTGTAGTTTGGTAAAACATTCCTTTATTTTGCTTTTCCTTAATTTCTCACTTCAATTAATTTTTTCCCCTTACTCTTTTTTGCTCTAGAATTATACCCACCAATAATTAGGGTGAAAGCTTTGTTTCCGGCTCTGTGTTTAGAGAAACCAGGAAAGGTCAACATCAAAGGTCATATACCCTAAGCCAAAAAGATCTGGTAGAGGGAGTGGAGAGTGGATGGTTGGATGTCAAGAATGTTAAATGCAACAGAAAGGCATGTAAGGACGAATGGCAACAGGCCATTTAATGTGTTGATTAGCAACGCTTCAGTGATATTTGAGAGTGCTGTTTTAGTGCACTAGATATTTAAAGAGGAAGGGATTCAATATCAAAGAATTTAACATTGCTTTTGTTAAAAAATATATTACCTTATATTATTTGGGAAATTTATCTTTGTTCTATAGCTTTCCCTTCAAAAAGTAGAAAATTATATATATTGATTCATAAAATAAGACTGGCCAAATTTAAAAATCATTTGCTGTCTTTGTGTTTTTGTTTTACCTCCAGAACAACTTTTATTTTTTTAAACAAACATATACAAACTGAAATAAAGAGCATTCATTTATTTGCTCAACCAACATACTTATATACATAAACTTCCATGTATATATGTGAATAATCAGCTCATCTACAAATTAAGGCTCATGTTCTCATCAAAAGTAGAGAAACATGGTTAACCATGAATTTGTTTAAACAAGAAGCACATTTCTTGATTCCCAGAAATTACTAACTGAAGTTTAACCATTTTTCAAGTTTTATTCAAAATGTTCAATATTAATTAAATGATATTTAAATGATTTTAAAAATGACATTGACACTTAATAGCAAGCATGTATGTTTTCCATTGATGTATGTGAAGACTAAAAACTAGTGATGATAATAGCTGATGTACGTGTGTTCGAGAGATTGACATGTGATGTATATAGTCTTTTCCACACATGGGTTTGCAGCTGCAGCTGTTATTTGCAGAGCCTGGCACTATTTATGCTTCTGCCTCGTGTTCTCTTCAGAGTCCTTGTTCTCAAACAGTCACCCATCACTGATTGCCAAATACCAGGTTGAGATGTCTGCTGTGACTGTTTTTCCTAGCCACTCACGTCTACCCTGTCTTTGAAGGCATATTTCAATGTGGAACAAATTGGAACAAATTCCCTAACCTCTTTTCTGTCATGACACTTCAACTCATCGTGCAGCAGCTGCCAAGTTATCTTGCTACGATCTGTCCCTTACATTTGACCTGCCCACTCCTATGTGCTAACGACATTTTATTATATTAAATATGGAATAACTATGTCTGTCCTTCAGATAGTATTTTATACTGCACAAAGTGTTTTCAAATATATTATCATTATTTTTAGTTTGATTCTCACAAATATGTCATGTTAACAGGAAACGCTAACTTTTTTTAACATTTATTGAATATGTAGCCAGATGATATGACAGATAATTTCCATGTAATGTAATATCACATTGAATTTAGTCTTCTCCATATATCATCCCCCACTTGACTACTAAGGAGCCAAAACAATAATGAGACTTATCTAAATTCACACAGAAAAGTGCCAAAACCCAGACATTTTGTCACCAACTTCAGGGCTTTTTCACTACTTCAGATCATCTTCCATGTCCTGTAGGTGATTTGCATAAACAGACCAGCTATAAAACTTTTGTCACTGAGTTTCATAGCAATTTGCATGCCTTTTCTGTGATACTTATCATACCACATAATTTTGGGATAAACCTATGCTCTTCTATGAGTTTAGAAGTGTATTATAGTTATTTTTTATCTGCAGCACTTAAAATGTGCACAATAAATATTTGATGAGTAAATAAAAATATGACTATGACACAGAACAACACTTGATAACAATGTGAGTACTTAAAGCCACATTGACATTCCAGTTAAAAAATATACAATGGTTTCTGTATTAGTATGAGTCAAATCAGGACAGAGAAACCACATAGGAATTTCAACAAAGAAAGTTTAACATAAAGAATTATTGACTATAGCAGTGGATTGTATTATAATGTAATAACAAGAGATTAGCTAGTAAGAAGTAGAGAGAACTCTAAAGAATATCATAGGAACAGATACAAGAAGACATCCCTAGCAAGAGGCATCTCCCCACCTTGCTCCAGGGCTGAGATTGAGACTACTGTAGAAGGCAGAGCTGTGGTTCACTGGTGATGGAGAAGTTGCTGTATTGTCCTGCCTATAGGACTTGCTGGAAGTCAGCCCTCTTGGATACTGGGGAAAATGTTCACAGGGAGAGGTCTCACCAGAGGCACTGGGAAGCAAAGCCTTCTGAAGATGACTAGGGAAACTTCTGGTTGCTGGGTGCTGCTAGCTGCTATGCACTGCAGGAGCTGAGCACTGAGGAAGCTGCAGGATCTTCAGGCTGGAGAATCCCCCTACGTGAAAGAGCCTGGTGCTGGAGAAGTGAATCTCGACAGGCCTTCCTTCCTAGTGAACACAACGGAGCCAGAAAGAAAACGCTTTTTCCTTCCAAGTCCCTCCATAGCCCGTTAGTGACAACGCTTAATATTGTGCCAGCTGGTAATGGAAAAAAATATTTAAACAGCCCAAATCCATTTTCATAGAATAGGCAACAAGGATAAATTTTGAGCAGAGAGAAAATAAATTGGTCATTAGTACAGATTTCCTGATATCATTTAAAATTATCATCGCATATTGTTGCCTTAATAGCAGAATCGATTGATGGTTTTCTGTTCTTAAAAAATAAAAAAAAGAAACATGATGAGAAAGATTTCTATCTTATTATTTTAGCACTGATACAGCTTATTCTATCAAGTGGTATAAAGGAAAGCTTATATGATTTAAATTCAAGGAAACTTAGATTCCTTTTTGACTGCTATCTATAATATCTCTGATAGAATTAATTAACCTCACTGAACCATAAATTATTTATGTAATGGATAACAATTTTCTTATAGTTTATTGGGAGATTTAAACAATCTTTATAATTCCCATGGCTAATTTCTGGCATGTAATATTCCCTTTCCTAAGTGGTTTATATAGGTTGAGTATCCCTTATCTGAAATACTTGGGACCAGAAGTGTTTCAGATATTGAATTTTTTCAAATATTGGAATATTTGCATTATAATTACCAGTTCAGCATCTCTAATCCAAAATCCAAAATCCAAAATGCTCCAATAAGAATTTCCTTTGAGTGTCATGTTGATGCTCAAAACGTTTTGAATACTGCAGCATTTTGGATTTCGAATTTGGAGATTAGGAATACTCGACTTGTAGTGATCATATTGTGTTTAAAGTGTAAGATAGAGACTTAGTCCTGTGGATAGTTTCTCAAGTACTTTTTAAATCTACTTGTGCTATTTCCTATACAGAGAACTCAAATGTATTTATTACTAAATTGCTATCTTTTGACCAAAAATAAATTAACCTACATTGAGTTAATTTAGGTTTCCTTTATTATTCCCTTGGTGATGAAAAATAATCAGAGATATTTTGGGATCATGAGTACAACAGGTCAGCCAAATCTGTTAGGTAACTGGCAGTGTTCAGCATATTAATAGGCCTATGTGTTCAGCGATCACACCTCTGAGGTTGATATGTTGTTCCTTGCACCTTTGTTGTAATTGACATAAAACATGTCTGTGATATCACTTTGTTCCCTAAAGTCATATCACAACCACATCAACATTTGGTGACTTATGCTGCTTGGGAACTCTTCCAGAAGGGAACAAATTAAAATATTTGCAACTAGTAAAAAAGATATGCTACTATTTGTATTCAGGTCAAGTCAGATACATCCAATTTTGAAAAATGGATTTGGTGCTGAACATGTGACTTTAGAATGTTTTCTCACACTCTCTCTGAGTTCTCTCATCTGTAAAACAAGGATAATAATCATGGTATCTCACAGTGTCTTTATGATACATACATGGAATAACTTGTGTGAGCCATTTGTAGATTAGCTATCAGGTGATAACAGGCTCAATACATGGAATTTATATGTGTTATTTCTCATCCCAATTTTTTGAATGCTTAAAATATTCTCTCTCTCTCTACAATATATGTATATATAATTTATATCATCCAAATAATTATATATTATACATAGTATAATATAAAATAATTACATATATAAATATCATATAAACGACCTCTTTTAATCTCATTTAACAGCCAGCGTACTGACCTCCTCCTGTTCCTTCACAGATCAAGGTCATTCTCCCCTTCAGTGCTTTGCTCTTATTGTTCCCTCTTATCGAATGCTCACTCACTAGATAATCCACAGTTACGTCCTTTCTCATTATTCAGATATAAATTCAAAGCTTGTTTCTTTAAAAACACCTCCCTGACCATACTACCTTACCTAGGTTTCCCTTGTTCTCCAGCCACCTCGTATTTACTTTGTTTTATTTCCTTCACAGCAGTTACCACTACCTGAAATTATCTCATTCATATATTTGTTCACTTTTAAAAATGTCTGCCTCACCCACTAAAACATAAAGTTTCATTCACTAGTATTCACAATACCTAGAAGAATACATGACATAAAATTGTTGATTGTAAAAAATATCTCAAATGCATGAAAGAGTAAGGCACCCTTGAAATCTTGTAGAAATTCCTCATAGCCCTTCTTAAAGAAAGAGTCCATTACAGAAATTTATGGAGGGTTATGACTTATGAGAATTCTCAGTCTAAATGGCTAGAGATATAAAATATTATCACAAGCGGAGTAGCCACTTCTCTATTAGTTGGCTATTGCTGGCTAACAGGCCTTCCCAAAACTTAGTGGTTTAAAATAGGAAAAAATTATTAGTTCTCAAAATTCTTTGGATTATCTGAACTCTAGTACATGATCTCATGATGTACATTAGATATGAACACAAATGAGACTTTCATCTTCAAGGAAGCTAGCCAGATTTATTCATACGTCAGTGGCAGTTTTCCCATAGAGCAAGCACAAACATATAAACCTCTGCTTTCATCACATTTGTTGACATCTCATTGGCCAAACAAGTCCCATGATTGACCAAACACAGTGCCCACAAGGATATGGATATCAGGAAGTGTGAATACATATGCCAGGAGAAAATGGAACCTTTCTTGCTATAGTTCCTCTTGATCTCACATTTTCTAACATGGGGTATAGTTGCTATAGTTCGTGAATGAAACATAGTGTTAGTAAAATTGTATCCCTAGGGAGTTAGGGAGTAAAAGGAAGAGCAAATTCAGTTTTCTGGTGCCCTTCGTTGGACAAAAACTCTGCCTCTGGTTTTCCAACATATGGAAAACCTACTACCCACATTTATTTTCCATACAATTGTAGTGGTATGTGAACTATACTTTGAAAGTAAGATTAATATTGTTGCAGTTTGGTAGATTTCTCATGATCAATATGAATAGTCATTTTCTTAATGATAAGTGGTATATAGAAGATCATATTAGTATTTTTTCATGTTATATTTCCTTTTGGTCAATTCATTAAACAGATTGAGTGGTCAGCATGTACCAGGTGTAATGAATAAACACAGCCTGTAGTCTCAGGATCATACAGTCTAGTTTCTTTGTCAAAGTAGGAGAGTGAGTTGAGAGATTGGGACAAAATAGAAAAGGAGGACACTCGTGTTGCTGTGTACTATGCCAGGAAGAGGGAGTTATTGAAAGGGACAGTCTTCAAACAATGTCACAAATCAATATTATTAATTATTCTTTGTTAGCAGCTTTCACAGCTTCCTCTGTTTACTGAAATATCACTGAAGACAGTTTCCTCCAATTTTTACAAATGCAACGATCTTTCAATTCTTATCCTCTTTTTATTTATTTGTTGCTTCCCTTTCATCCTCGAATAATCTTTTATTTCTTTGTTTGTCTACCCCTAGTTTTTCTCTCTGACCTATTGTCTTTTGACTTCTCTTGCTCTTCATATCTCTCAATGAAGTATACCCAGAGTTTAATCCGTATTATTTTCTCCTTTATCCTTACTCTTATTTCCTTGGTATATTCTGGCCTGGATAGCCTTCTAGTTATCGAAAGATCTACTATTGTTAATTATTGACATCCCATGACATATAGTCGCAGTTACTATAATGTCAATTGCAGCAAGCATCCTAGCACCCTGGACTTGTGGCCACCTAGGGCGATTTCTTGGCTACTTGGTTCTTTGGAAGAAACACACTTCAGAGATTTTGAAGAAGTTTAAAAGTTGTAAGATTAGTTCCCACTTCGCCCACTGTTTCTGTGGCCATAGCTCTCCAAACTTCTAATTTTCCTACCTGTTCAATTAGCTTCTGCTGATTTCTAAATGCTTACTACAGAAGCTCTGAATACATACTTTATAAATGAATGAATCAATGAGCTTCTATTTCTCTCCATGCACTGTCCCACTAAAGAGCTGACAATGACTCCCTAGTACTTACTGATATTTTTATAACTTTCAAATTACTCAAGGATATAATCTCAATACGCTTACTCTCACCAATCTCAATATAGTCCCTCTGCTAGTTTGTCTGGTCTCTTCACTGCCCTTTATAGATCATATTCTCATTCTACACTAACAATTTTCTACGTTTATGCCACCTGAACTAGCACCTTTTTATCTGTTAATCCTTACAAGGATAAAAACAAGCACTAACCTTTATTGTGTTTATCACTTGCTAGGTACTATGCTAAGAGCCTTAATGTCTCAGCACCTTTAATCCTTGAAATGACTTTATGAGGTAGGCATTTTATTTTTTATGTCTTATTGATTAGGAAATTGAGTTAAAAGATATTTGATAACTAGTCCAAGGTCACCCAGCATGTCTGTAGTAGAGCCAGTGTAAGCTTAGGCGGGATTGTCTAGAAGCTCTTTGTTCTTCCCCACTATGCTACCAGCTTTCAAAGATCAACCCAAAGCCAACCTTCCCTTTGAACGTCACTTCACATTAGTATCAGTTCTCTTTTTCATCTTCTTTCCCAGTGCCAAAGATTTCTGTATATCTCATAGCCTAAAAATAATTACCTACTTCCTGGGATATTAATACAATTCCACCAGACTTTGGTCTTGATTCCCACTATATTTTGTGGGCAAAAACACAAGTCTTGAAGAATCACCTTAAACTTGTGCAAATGTTGACAAGAAGAGAGGGAGAGAGAGAGAGACAGGTGGGGGCCAGAGGGAGGGAGAAAACTTATGGTGTTTACACTTAATGTACTTACTGACTCAGTCTTACTAATCAAGATTTGTAATGCCAACAAGGTAATATAAGGATAGAAAGAGCCTTCCTGTCATTGGATCCTAATTTAGATGATTTGCTCATAGAGTCTCCATTGTTATTGTGACACAGCATTGTAACATTCAGTATTGTGTCCCCTGTCAGTGTTCTGCAATGAACTATAACGTTAAAATGTTGTCTAAATTCTACCTTTCATTTTCTTCCCTCTTTCTATCACTTGGTTGACTGATCTTGAGATTTATGAAACCTGTTTTCATGTAATTTTCCCATACAGTACCCCTTGGTTTGGCCCCTTACTTGGTTTTGGATGCTTTTCTGGGACTTCTCCAGCTTGTACCTTTTTCTGCATGTGCCTTTCATTGCTAGATGCTCACATTGAATACAGCACTGATATTTCCTCAAGCAGTGCTTGGGAACTTTGCTGGAGCAGCAAGGTGGGCTCATGTGAAAATCAGATCTTCCACAGATTTTCAAACGAGTTTAAGTGGGAGATATTAGCTAGCTTTGTATTATTGTTATTACTTCAAGCATCTTTTTCCTAACCTCTACTGGAAGCCCCTTGAGAACAGGGAAAAAAATGTTTCATTTATTTCCAGATACTCTCTGTACCTGCTACATAATAGATATTCAATAAGTGCATAATCACATGAAAAAAATGTAGACTAAAAATTATTTGGCTCTGTCAGTGCAAGAACAATTATTCCATTAGACTCAGATTATTTTTAAATAAGAAAGAAATCATTACTTTTTTTAAATCCTTGGTGGAATTGGATTCCTTGATCAATCTTTGAGTTTTCTTGTGTTGGAAGTTTTAGAGCATGAGGAAGGCTATTTTCTACATTAAATAAATAAAAATTTATGATTAGCCTACAAGTATTGCTGCAAGTTATATTTAAAGAACGTTACCAAATATACCATTAAAATAATTTTGAAAGACCCATTTAGGCCAATATGAAGTGAATAAAAACAGATTTTAGCTCAAGAATAATTCTCATGTCCTTAAATGCTTCCCAACATAAGCATTAAAGCATAACGTTGAAGAGCATGGGTTTCTGGGGTCAGATGTGTGTTGAAATCCTGGTTCCTTCCTCCACTAACAAATCTGCCTGAGTTGTAGGACCTTCCTATGTCCCTACTTCTGCACAAGAAATAAAGAAATATTAACATTTACCTGACAGGCTGTTTTAAAGATCAAATATTTAGCACAATCCCTGGAAAATAATAAGGACCTATTAATTGATAGTTATTATTACCATTAATATTATGTTCCCTCAGCAAATTGGAAATAAACTAGCCTTTCATAATTCCAGGCACTGGAGGCTGACTTCTAACCTTGACACCCTTTTATTTCTGTTCTTTTTCTTTCCATTTCTGCTGCGTAAGAAGTGTTAGTCTAACAGCTGACTCTATTACTAAGGGAGGAAATTATTTGGGTTTCATTCATCCCTACACAACATGGCAGGTTTCATGCTTCCTTCAAATCAAAATGACTTTTTGGGTTTTTTTGTTTGTGTATATGTTGTTTGTTTGTTAATTTCAGCTGGATAGACATTCTTCTCCTAAAAATGTTCTACTGCAATGGTAGATCTGACTTGGTCTTAATTAACTTTGGGATTATTATGATTTTTTCTTTGCTCCTTTGCCTTTGCCTCTCCATGGGCATTATCACATAAAAATCTTTCCTTTGAAGCAAACAGACATCTTTACATAGCCACATGGATGTCCCCTCTGCCACCAACTATGTTTTCTGTGAACATTGTGCAGGTAGTTGTCACATATCTACAATTGTGATATTATGGGAGTCTTTTAGAAGCAATTGAATAAAACGAAAAAATGTAAATATCATCCTTCCTTTCAAGGAGGTCACAATCTACTTCAAGTGACAAAATTCATGCAGACAAGACAATTAAATCTTACCGCATAATGAATCTTACTGTAATAATTGTGTGTTGTAGAGTAATCGTGTTCACTCATGCTCTTCTTTGTCATCATTTTGGGTGACAAGTCTCTGCACCCTCAGATGAAGACTGTGAGTATATATGCTTCCCGATGAGTCACATGCACATTATGTTTATATAAATGTGTTCGTGTGTTTATTCAGCAAATATTTATTAAGCCTTTCTAGTGCTGTCCCAGGAAGACTTTTTTGTCATATCACATTATATTTATTTTACAAGAATTTTTTATAAGTTTTTTCAATTTCTCCCACATGCTAAAGAAAGGTGAAGCCTCCTAAAGAATCGAATAACCTTTTATTGCCCGATTTTGATGTCACTTTCTCCAAAGAGGTTTTCCTAGCAGCCACCCCAACTTTTTCAAGGTCTGGATTGGGTTTTCCACCTCAAAGTTCCTATAGCCCCTCGCTTGGCTCATGGCACTGCATGGCTAACATCGTTTACATGTCTTTCTCTTTCACCAGACGTTAACTCTCCTAAAGGAAGTTTCTGTATCTTTATCATCATTGTATTCCCAGTGCTTAGCACAGATGCCAGAATGTATTAGTAAATCTTCGTATATGTTTGATCAATTATACTTTGTGATGCCTTCATCTTTCTGAAAGCAGGTTCTGGGTTGGGCACTACCTTTTTCTTCAGTGAGTAGACAACAGTTAAAGGCAGCATTCAGTTCCACTGCATCTAAGGCAACTGAAGAAATTCCAGATGACGGGACCTGGCTGCATAAACCATATTTATGTCTCTCAATTCTATGTCTACTTTACCACTTTAAAGTTAATTCCTTGAGTTTAGGTTATGTTTTATTTTCTCTCTTTATACTTTATGTTCTTGTATTCTTTGATAATTTGAAGTGAGGGTGACACGAAAGTCTTGTCTCTATGTGTTTGAGAGAAATGGTACATTTCTTCTTTTATCAAACCACAGTTGAGCTTTTTAAGGCTTTTGGTCTTGTCAATGGATTGAAGATGAAAAGCACACCTATTTTTTGTTTGGTTGTGTCTGACAAATCCTTGTACAACCCTCATGTTAACAATTGAATCAACATTTTAAGTTTAGCTCGATATCAATTTTGATGATATTCTTCTCATACATCTCTTTCTTAAGTGATAAATAAAGAGTGAAAAAATTGGGCATTTTTTTGAATAATCTTTATCTGCTTTAAAGTTTGCAAATGCTGATCTCCTTGAGCCAAGAAAAAAAAATCACTTCACACAGATATTTTTCCACTTTTGTTACGAATTCAACCCCCCCCCCCTTTAATTTCAGAGATGCTAAAGAGACAAGCTTTTTAGGACAAAAAAAAAAAAAAACTGCTTTGTTTTCTCTGGTTTTTGGCTGTGACTTTAGCCATTGCTTTGTTTTATTGTAATCGGATACATTGACATGAAAGTTGAAGTAGATTCCAAGAAGTATATGCTGGGCTTTTTATTGGCATATCAAACAGGGAATCATTCACGCCATACATTAGCAAGCAGCCAAGTAATTAATAATAACATATGTGGAAGAAAATGAATATTTTGGTTGAGAAGGAGAATAAGAACTTACACAAAGGCCTGGGATTCGTGTCCTTGCCCTCAGCAGCAGCAAAAATAATGTTATGAATAGCATTTAACTTGAATTTGCAGCAAACTGCTGCTTTTATCATAAACAATTGCCAGATGGTATACATTATCTTTCTTTTTTCTCCTTTCACAAAAGCGGCATTAATTGCAGAGCAGCCCAGGGCTCCACTCAGCTCATCAGTGTGATAACACTTCATGACCCTGATTAGCCGTCAGTCTACTCAATTAAAAAGATCATTTAGACATTCACCCAATCATTTGCCTATCGAGCCACCTGGGCCTCAACCAGGGGCTCCATTTTTAACATTCTCCTGCCCTCTCTCATCTTGCCTAGCTTTTTTACATATCTCCAAAAGACGTAATTGAATTAAATAAAGCGTCTCAGGGGCAGCTGCAACATCTGCTGTTTGTGGTATGTCAAGCCTTCAGCATTAAAAACAGTTACATATGCTCCAAATTAGCAGGTCGCAGAGATGAAACAGTCGATGATAGTGTTTTTGTGCCAGCGTGAGAAGCAGCTCACAGCTGTGTGCAATTTACAATTAAAGGCTTTATCAGAGCTCAATTGTACTAGTGAATCAAGTGGTGAGAGGTCAGTTAGTGAATTAGACCAATTAGAGCTTGTACAGTTAAATTATCTGTCTTATTACCTACTGATAAACAGCGTTGTCATATCTTTGCTGGAATGATGAAGCTGAATGAGTTTTATGAAGTGATAATACAAGTTCGCTATAGTGGAACTTAGTGGTTCATGAATTCCAAATCTATAGCAACAAGATGGCTTTATATAACCTTTTAAAACAGCTATAAAACAAGAAACTTGAAATTGGTTGAGACACTGCAGATCAAGTTGATTATATCTACTTGTGAATGCATCTCTGAGGACAAAACTTCTTAAAAGTAGTTTGTGGCACAATGAAATATGGATCCCCAAACTTTATTTTTATTTAATACCATTTTTTTTTTATCTCAAGAATTAACTTCAGTGAGAATAAAGAATAGATCAAAACTATGCCTGGAAAATTTAAGGATCAAGCATTTCAAAACAATCTAGGAAGAGCATATAGTTTCATGGGTATAATAATTTATTTTTTTTGAAAATACAAAATCATCAGCCATTCTCATAATCAAAAAAAGTAAGCATAGTTCGGAAGTTGCAAATCCTACATGTAGAGAAGCCATACCCATTTTATGCTTCTATACATATAATAGAAGGATGGAAATCAATGAAGAAAAGACTGTCTTTAAACTTTCTATGATAAAGACATTGGTGAATTATTTGTATTATAATTTTCCACTGAATTAATTCTCTTTTATCTACTTAGTCTCATGATTAGCAAATAATAGGTTTTCATTAACACAGGTATCATTCACTAGACATACCATTGATATCAGTCAGACTAAAAAAGCTAGCCCCAGAATCATTCTAGAATCATTCTAGAATCAGTGGTTCAAAATTAGTCTGGAGAATACATCTTAAATAGCACTTATTTATGTCTCTCTCCTAGCTTACTTTTTCCTAGAGTAACAATTCAAATTCAAATGTTTAATACTGGAAAAAACTCACGAGAGAGATTTCAAACAATATTTGTGAATTGATTCACTCTTTCCTTAAAAATAACTTTGAAGTAATTGATTTATTTAATTAATTTAACTTTAGTTTTATTAAACATACAGAAACAATTATATTTCTCAAAAATAAGACAATCTTTTGCTTTGTAATGGTTTCTGCTTAGGAACAAAATTTACTAAATCCAATATTAAGGATCATAGTGAACATGCTCAATAACATATACGGGTCCCCCAAAATGTATGTTTCATTAAAGAAAAGTATTCCAAAATTACTTAGTAATTAAGAACTAATATTCTGTTTACAAAATATGTTTATAGAGAAGCATGATCAATCTTCTCCTTTGAGAAGATATGTTATAAACATATCAATTTATCTCAAGTAAATCTATAAATATATTGTAATACTCATTAAGATCATCCAAGTGTTTTACTGAAATGTATTAGAATAACTTCCAAATGTTCCTGGAGGAAAAAAATGTGCAAAAAGCATGAAATAAATTTTGAAAAAGAGAATTGAGAATCGATATATCCTAACAGCTACAAGAATGAAAATAGCATATGACTAGCATAGGCATAGAGAGTAAAAGAATACATTAAAAAGTATAAAATCAGATGCGAGTTCAATATTTTATTATAAGAAAATTTGGTTTTTCAAACTTATGGGATAATATGACTTTTAATATGGTGTTAGAATGATTGAAAAATTTAAAAGTGAAGTTCAAATCATAGTCATCCAAAAAAATTTTAGGTAGATAAGGATTTAAATATTTAAAAAGAAACAATAAACTTACTTGAAAAAAAAATAGAGAGAATTTAAATGTCTTGGGTGGGTTAGAAAGTGGCTTTTCAAGTATGACAAAAAAGGTAGACATGTTGTAAAAAAATATGAAATAGAAGTAGATTTGGCTACATAACATATACTCATTTTTCCACACGTAAAATTTTTTTGAATATGTACAAAAGCAAAGAGAATGGTAAACTACACTCAAAAACATACAGCAGGCAACTTTTCAATATCATTAACATTTACATATACATTATAAATCATATAAATTTACTATTGGAAAAATAAGCTAATAGAAAAAATTGATTTGAAAATAAATACACGTAAAAACACATAAAAATAAGTGATTAAAAAATCCTCTATAGTCATAGAAATGCAAATTACCACAAAGATTGGATGTCATATTTTATATAATTTGTTAAAGCTTTTAAAGCTAATAATAATAACAAGGGCAGAAAAATGGGAAATTCTCCAATCTTCCTTAAATAAATGCAAAATCACTTCTGTAAAATAATTTAGCAAGGTTTACCAAAAGGTTTTGATTTTTTGAATAACTTGTGATTCAGGCTTCCTGTTTTGGTCATTTTTCTTAAGTAAATCATATTAATCAAGAGGTGACAACATATCATATTGTTGTAGAGTAGAACTTTAGAAATATCTTGATCTTCTACAAATTAGGGATCAAATTTCTCATTTAAATGTGAGAGGAGGGAGGAGGGGACGGGTATTTGTATACACAAGGAGTGCAATGCACATCACCCAAAGGATGGACATATTTGAAACACGGACTTGGCGGGGGGACCAAGGGCAACATACATAACCTAAACATCTATATCCCCATAATATGCTGAAATAAAAGAAAAAAAAATAAATGTGTAAATATTTGTATAGCATAAAATAATATCTATGCATTGTTATATTTTAAACATATATTTTCAAATATAAAAAAAATTACTGGTAACTATTATATTTTAAAAGAAAAATGGTAAAAAAAAAAGTGTTAAAATATACAGTTATATAAATAGAAAATAGCCTAGTAGGGTAAATACCTAGCTTTTAATAATATAAGAATGTCAGTGGAATATGCGATTAACATTTTCTTCTTTTCTCTTGTACTGATTTTCCAAATTTTCTTCTATGTAAACATTTGTTTCTTTATTAATAAGAAAAATAATTATGGGAAAATGTGTTAAGCAATTTGAGTTTCCAAAGGATAGTAAACCTAGTTATGAGAATTTAGGTCTTATCCAATGGGAAATAATAAGTTAAATTATATTTTAATAAAAATAAAATTTAAATACAAAAGTTTTAATATTGCAAATCATTTTACACAAGTTTATATTATTTTTGACTGAAAATATCAAAGATTATTTATGATTCCAATTCTGAATCATTGAGCATTATACAAATTACTGAAATTCTTCCCTCTATTGTGATTTCTTTTTATTTTCATTTTAAATACTTATTTTTTTTTAAATGAGATTCAGTTCTGGTACTGTTGTTGACTTGATGTGACTATTCTGGACTCACTAATTGTTATTTTTCTGTCTTTTCAATGTGAAATTATTTATCATCACAAAATTTTTATTAAAAGATAAAGTTTTTGGAAAAAATTAATCTACATTTAAGACTTTAACATAAAACCAATATCTATTGTTAATTATCAAACTAATTGGGGTATGTTTATTTAAATTTACAAGTAAACAATATAAAGTGGTCATTTCAGTTAGCCCAGACTAAAAATTTAATTTATATGTGAGTCAAAAATGAAAAGCAATTAGGCAAAGAAACAAAAGGTATCCAATTTGGAAATGAAGAAGTTAAATTTTCTCTGTAGATCACATGATCTTATATAAAAAAACTAAAAATTCCATCAAAAAACTGTTAGAACTAATAAATTAAGTAAAGTTGCAAGATAAAACATCAAAATATGAAAATTACTTGTATTTCCTCATACTAACAATGAACTATTTGAAAAAGAAATTTAAAAAAAATTCCCATTTATAATAACATCAAAAAGAATAGAGCCCTTAGAAATAAATATAACCAGGGAGGTGAAATATCTGCACACTGAAAATTATAAGACATTGATGGAATAAATTAAAGAAGACACAAATAAATGGAAATATATACCATGTACATGGGTTGAAAAAGTTAATATTTTTAAAATGTCCATACGATTCAAAGTAATCTTCAGATCAAGGTAATCCCTATCAAAATTCTAATGGCATCTTCAAGATAGAAAAAAAATCTAAAATTAGTATACAACCATGAATGACCCCCAAATAGCCAAGAATTTTTGAGAAAAAAGAGCAAAGCTGGAGCTATCTCCTTATATCTGTTAGGATGGCTATTATCAAGAAGACAAGGGATAACAAGTGTTGGCATTGGTGTGGAGAAAAGGAAACCCTTGTACACTGTTGGTGGAAATATAAATTGGTATAGCCATTATGGAAAACAGTATAGATATTTCCCCCAAAATTAAAAATAGAACTACCATTTGATCCAGCAATCCAACTATTTGGATTAAAGAAAATGAAAAAATCAGCATCTCAAAGGGATACCTGCAGCCACGTGTTTATTTCAACATTATTCACAATAGGCAAGATATGGAAACAACCAAAGTGGCCATCAGTGGATGTACGGATAAAGAAATTGCGGCACATATACAGTCTTCTCTAGGAAATGTTGCAAATTCGGTTCCAGAAGACTGTTATAAAGCTAGTCACACAAACTTTTTGGTTTCCCAGTACATATAAAAGTTATGTTTACACTACACTGTAGTATATTAAGTGTTCAGTAACATTATGTCTAAAAAAATAATGTACATACCTAATTAAAAATAATTTATTGTTAAAAATGCTAATGATAATCTGCATCTTACAAGTTTTTTGCTGTTAGTTTTGCCTCAATATTGATGGCTGCTGACTGATCAGAGTGGTGTTTGCTGAAGTTTGGGGTGGCTGTGGCAATTTCTTAACATAAAACAACAATGAAGTTTGTCACGTTGATTCAGCCAACCTTTCACAAAAGATTTTTCTGTAGCATATGTTGTTTCATAGCATATTACCACAGTAGAACTTTCAAAATTGGAATCGGTCCTCTCAAACTCTTCTGCTACCTTGTCAATTAAGGTTAGGCAATATTTTAAATCCTTTGTTGTCATTTCAACAATGTTCATGGCGTCTTCAACAAGAGTGAATTCCATCTCAAGAGATCAGTTTGCTCATTCTTAGGAGGCGACTCCTCATTGATTCAAGTTTCCTTATGCAATTGCAGCAATTCAGTCACATCTTCAGAGTCCATTTGTAATTCTACTAACAGTTCTCATGCTATTACCATCACATCTGGAGTGACTTCCTCCACTGAAATCTTGAATCTATCAGAGTAATCCGTGAAGGTTGGAATCAACTTCTTCCAAACTGTTGATAATGTTGATATTTTGACCTCCTTCCACAAATCACGAATGTTTTTAATGGCATCTAAACTGGTGAATCCTCTTCCCAAAAGGTTTTCAATTTACTTTTCCAGGATTCATCAGAGAAATCACTATCTATGGAAGCTATGATCTTACAAAATTTATTTCTTAAATAATAAGACTTGAAAGTCAAAATTACCCCTCAACTGCAGAATGGAAATTGTGCTAGTAGGCATGAAAACATTAGCCTCCTTGTAAATCTCCAGCAGAGCTCTTGGGTGTCTGGGTGCATTATCAACGAGCAGCAATATTTTGAAAGGAATCCTTTTTTTTCTAAATAGTAGTTCTTAACAGTGGACTTAAAATACTCAGTAAACTGTGCTGTAAACAGATGTGCTGCATCCAGGCTTTGTTCCATTTATAGATGAAAAGGAAAGTATATTTAGCATAATTCCTAAGGGCTCTAGGATTTTCAGAAAGGTAAATGAGCATTGGCTTCAACTTAAAGTCACCAGCTACATTAGCCCCTAACAAGAGAGTCACCCTGTCCTTTGAAGCTTTGAAGCCAGGCATTTACTTTTCCTCTCTATCTATGAAAGTACTAGATGACATCCTCTTCCAATACATTGAAAATCTATTGTTCAGTGTAATCAACTTCATAAATTATCTTAGCCAGATCTTTTAGATAACTGGCCTCAGCTTCTACATCAGCACTTGCTGCCTCACTTTGCACTTCTGTATTCTAGAGATGGCTTCTTTCTTTTCTTAAATTCCATGAACCAACCTCTGTTAACTTCAAACATTTCTTCCATAGCTTTATCATCTGTCTCAGCCTTCACAGAATTGAAGAGACGTAGGACCTTGCTCTGGATTAGGCTTTGACTTAAAGGAATGTTGTGGCTGATTTGATCTTACATCCAGACCACTAAAACTTTCTCCATATTGGCAATAAGGAAGTTTCATTTGTTGTCACTCATGTGTTCACTAGAGTAGCACACATTTCATTTCCTTCAAGAATTTTTCCTTTGCATTCACAACTTGGCTAACTGTTTGATGCAATGGAGCCAAGCTTTTGGCCTATCTTGGCTTTCAATGTGCCTTCCTCACTAAGCTTTATCATTTCTAGATTTTGATTGAAAGTGAGAGACGTGCAACTCTTCCTTTCACTTGAACACTTAGAGGCCATTGTAGGGTTATTAATTAGCCTAATTTTAATATTGTGTCTTAGGGAACAGGGTGGGGTAGAGATGGGGATCAGCTGGTCAGTGGAGCAATCAGAACACATACAACATTATCAATTAAGTTCACTGTCTTATATGGGCGTGGTACATGGCACTCCAAAACAATTACAATAGTAACATCAAAGATCACTAATCACAGATCACCACAACAGATATAATAATAGTGGAAAAGTTTGACATATTGCAAAAATTACCAACAGGTGACACAGAGACACAAAGCAAGCACACGTTGTTTGAAAAAAGTCTTGATAGAATTGTTCAACTCAGGGTTGCCACAAATCTTTACTTTGTAAAAAACATAGTATCTGTAGAGTGCAATAAAGCAAAGAACACAATAACAAGGTATGCCTGTATAAAATGGACAATTATATAGCCACAAATAAAGGAAAACCTGCCATTTGTGGCAACATATATGAACCTGGAGGACATTGCGCCGAGTGAAATAAGCCAGACAGGAGGACAAATACTGTGTGATCTCACTTACATACGGAATCTAAAACAGTCAAACTCACAGAAGCAAAAAGAAGAATGGTGGTGGCCAGAGTCTGGGGGTGGGGTAAAAAGAAAGATGTTAATCAAAGAGTGTAAACTTCGAATATAAGAGGAACAAGTTCTGGGGATCTAATGTTCATTATGGGTGCTGATAAATGTGTTAATTAATTTGATTCTGATAATCATTACACGATGTATACATATATCAGATCATTATATTCCTTGAATATATTCAATCTTTATTTGACAAATAAGATAAAATAAAAATATAGTAAGTGAAAAAATTTTAAAAAAATGTAGATGTGCTTTCTTTAATATCAGATACATTTGATTTCATGCTATTTGATAAGTTAAAAATATTTTATTTGGGATAGAACCATCCTAGGACCCTTACGTACTTTGGAAGATTTGGTGAGGGCATGGTGAACTGACGAGAGATGCCATTTTCAGAAGTTTTGCTCACGTACCAGTCTTTTGCTTCAAAGAACTTTGTTTTATTTTATGGAAGTCCCTACTATAAGTTAGTTTTCATGTCCTGTTGCACTTAGGATGGATAAAATATGTTACGAATTTTAAATTTGTACACACATACAGAATATGACTAATAATAAAAAATTAAACATAGGGAACCCCAACATTTAAGAGATATTAATTATATGTAATCTCCCATATTTCACCATACTTTTACATTTTAACATTTTTTTCTAAGTAGTCATTTTGAATTTTCTTATTTTTCTATCTACAGCTTTTGCTTTACATTTTATCTTTCTAATATGTTTTGCCTGGTTTGTACATATCCTTTTCTTTTTGATAGCCTCTTTCTCTACTTCCTTAAGTTCACAAATAAAAATGTCAGTAAGAATAATATCTTATGAAATCCTAACAATATATTCCAGGAATTGACAATTTAGACTAAATCATTTGAATCATGTTTCTTAATGCTTTTCATAATTTGTCTTTATATTTCACAGAAAACTGCTAGAATTTTCTGCATGCCCATCTATATTATCTTTCGTCTACAGCAGTCTTCAAGTTATATCACATTCCCTATCCTTTTCCAGACCCTCTCTCAATTTAGTCAATCTTGTCAAAAAACACTTTTGCGAATCAAATTCAGTAAGAGTTAGTTAAGGAACTTTGCTCTAGAAAAGTAAAGCCCAGTATTCTAGAACTCAGATACTACCTGTTGAACAATCTTTACATTTGTGCCTCAATCCTCATAAGAAAATTTTATCTGTTCACAAGATGCTATTTCCATCTTGTACCCCAATTCTGATAACTAGAGTCCCACCTGATTCACCATGTTTGAGTCAGTGTTTGGATGACCTATGGACATAAAATAAATACATAAACACGATAAAATGATGACAAACAAAAAAGAACACCAAGAAAGTAGAACAGAGACCAGATGTAAGATTGAGTATGTTCTTCAATACTGTTTACAAGCTAATTATTAATATCAACCCTGATTTATAAGTGAGTATGGTTCTTTCTAAGTAAATATTTCTCCAGCTTCTAAACTTCCAAAGCCTTGTGGAATGCAAATAACATAATATGAAGTAAAAGTTAAACTTTTCATTAAAATATTAAAAAAAAAACACTGAAAAGGAAAACTCTTCTCACTATTATATTTTCCTCATTACTAGATGTTTTTTGGGGGTCAATCATGGCATTCTCACATCATGGCATTCTCCGGTAAACTACCCATGCACTTACCTATACGTACTTCTGTTTTCTCCTTTTTTCCTTTCTAATTAACTATTATCATCTGAGCTCAAGAAAATCACCAGCAGAAAATGTTTATTCTGGCCATCACAGCTCTCCACCCACTCCCATCTCAGTTTCTCCCTCTGGAAGGGAATCCAAAGAGTCTGCATTTTCAGGTTGTTGAAAGGAGTCTGTCTCCCAGTCTTCCACAGAGAGCATCAACATGAGCAATGTTCAACTTACCAATAGCTGAATGGGAATTCTAGTAGAGAAGAGAGAGAAATATAACTTGATGTTCAAATCTTAAGAGTCCAAAAGGAGAAATCAAAAGTAGGATACAGAGTTAGTGATATGAGAGAAGGGAGCCAGGGGTGAGCAGTGAGTGTGTGTCTGTTCAAAGCAATTACATAGACAGACAGTCCAGCATGTCTAAGGCTGTCTAAGATGCCATTTATGGTCTATAGATAAGTCTTCTGAGTTTGTGGAGACAGAGATGACACACTCATTCTGGCCAATGGTTCACGGGGGACTCGGGGTTCAAAACGTATTTGTGACTCTGTCTTTGTGATCATTATGTTTGAATGCTCTTGGAAGTTCAGACATAACTTCCTGCTTCTGAATGTTTAGTCTACTCATAAGGAGTGAAAGAAATTATGTGTTAGGGCCTAGAGTGTAAAAGTTAAAAATGTGTAGTACTATGATCATACAGAACGGGGAAAAATGAGAGATAGGCACTTACTTTACTAGTGATAAAATATGCTCAGGATAATCTAAATGTGTTTGAATGGATGATATGGATTGAATTGTTTTGGTGTTCTGGAAACCAATTGGACATACTACTTGCTACCTGGTTTTATGAAAATTCGTGTTTGGAATTGTCAGGTAAAAGCAACTACCACAGGCAAAAAAAAAAAAAAAAAATAACTGAAAAGGCATAGCTAATTTTTTTTAAATGATGCAAAGTATATAACATGTTTTATTTCATCATTGCAACAATCCTATGGAGATGTGTACTAATAATTAGTATTCACATTGTACAAGTGAGAAAATTGAGTCCCTAGAAGGTTAAATGGTAGCTTGTCTCATGGATAAGCAAAGCTGGACACTAGTTAATGTGGGAAGGACAGTTTCTAATCGGTAGTAACTATTTCAATAGGAGAAAGAGCGCAGTGTAAACTGAACCCAGCTTCTATTTGTACAGAGGTGACTGCGTGTTTTAAAGGGAGAATGAGGGCATGGGGGGATCAGTAGAACCAAAATGAAAAATTACAAATGGTTAATCAGTGCAAATGGGATTAGGCCAGCTGTGTTTGCTAGTGGGCAATTATAGAAGTTAGGATTCTATCCTTCCACAGAGACTGGATGACAGAAGCCCTACCCTCAGGTGTTGGCTGGAATGGTAATTTTTTTTTTTTTTTTTTTTTGGAAGAGTTGAGTTTTCTCAGGCAGGTGCTTTAAGTGGGTTTTGGGGCATCTTAGGGATGTGGCCTTGAGCTGTTAGAATCTACCCTAGTGTTTTTTCAACTCTTTATAGGCCAAGATTGAGGCCTAGTCAAGAAGAAGGCTCAGAAGAGCCTGGCTAGAGTTTGGTCAAGGAGAGAAGCTTTTCCATTTCCGTAAGAATACAGAGTTAGCAAGTGACAAAAGCTATCTCAAATTAAGTGTTAAGGCACTCTCTAAAACAATATGTACTTAAACAGTAGACAGTGTTCATGATAAGTGATTTCTACGCTCACCACCTCAGATTTTAGGCAGTCGGTTTCTTAGAAAATCCTTGTATGACTCATCTAGGATAATGGAACTCTTCCAAAAAGAGTGTTAGGGTTATATAAACTAGGCCAAACAAAAATGAAGGAAAATCAATGCATTTCGTTGGTTTTCAGTTCTTTTTATCCAAATGTAGAAATATTCGGTAACATTCATCAAATCCTTGGAAAGGACCTATATCATACCATTCATTCTTCAAGGCATTGGGAGCATGTGATACAGTGAAGACCAAGCTCTGCCTCCTCATGGACCTTGCAGTCCTTGCTGCCAGAAGGACTTGCTGCCTTGCTGCCAATGTTCAGAAACATTCTAAAGTTTGTGCTTAGAAACAGCAGTACACTTTCTCTAAAAATCATTTTCATATACATAGGTCCGTATATGAAATTTTTTTCATGTATGTGTGTGTGTGTATTTTTTTCTTTTATGGAAAATGGAGATAATTCTCAGTTCAATAAACAAAGCATGAACTATGTTCCATAGTGGTGATTTTGTGGATATTATACATACTCCTTTGCTTTCTTAAGGCTAAAGAATGGAGACAGGGGTTTGCAAAACACTAGCCATTAGTTTTATCAAAATAAGATTTTTAAAGAGCAAACAACTTTCTAGTTGTAAATACTTGACCTTCCTTCCAACATCTTTATTGGCTCCTTTCAAAACTTTGGGAAATAGACATTACGTCAGAAATACAGGATTCAACAAAGCACAATGTAGTGAGCTGCTATAAAAGCAAACCAGTATTGATATGATGATTCTTTTGTGCTTATTGTCCCATTTATTACACATTTATAAAAATCATTATTGCTCTGAACCATTTCAGTAATTTGACTTCACTAATAAATTGTTTAAAATTAGATTTTTATTATTATTGTTTACCTCCAAATGCTTGGCTGGTTTAGAAAAATTCATTTGCTTCTTGGGAGGTACAAGATTGAAGATTCATATTACACATAAAAAATTAATTCTTGGTCCATTATTATTTTCAACTTGTGTTAATAATGTATTAGATGGGCTTATTGCATAGATGTGGATGTATAGATGGGCACACTTTGGGTTAGGCTGGTCAGATGTGATTCTGAGATCACTCTTATTTCAAACCAAATCTAATGCTTATTGGTTTAATGTTTTAAGAAATATGACTCAGTTCATAAAGGGGGTATATTCAAAGTGTACTTACCAAAACATTGCTTTAGTAAAGACTATATTTCTGATATTGATCAAGCCATCTTCTACTGGTGTACAAATGATTAATTCACTATTAAATCTTATGAGATGAATAAGCCACAGGCAACTTTTTGAAAACTACCAAAGTACAAATGCGTAAAAGCCTCATGTACATCTTTCCTAATATTATGTCTATTTCCACAGTATATAAAATAGCTTTTAAGATTTAAAAAGTTGCACTTGAATAATTGTATCAGAGGGGATATTTATCTCTCCTGTTGTTGCATCTACCATATACAAAGGTACCCCAATTTTTTTCCAAGGAAATATAAATCTTTTATTCCAAAGAATAAAGTCAGAGGCTACAAATAAAGTAAACACACAAGGAAATCTCTAAGTTCTTTAATAATAAACTCCTTGCTCCTAAAATTGTATTTTAGATAAAATGCCTATAAAGAAGTATTTTTACTTTTTCACTGAATTATTTTATAATTTTACTAATCTAAAATCCATAATATTGATACTATATTTCAAATTTTAAGTGCTCTGTTAATAAATTTTTAGAATTTTAAAATGTAAACAGGATTAGAACAAGTTTAAATCATTTGAAAATATCTCTCTCCTCCATATCTAGGTTACTGAGTCTTCAGGGGAAAGTCATATAGCTATGAAAATTAGTCTATCTCCATACTCATCTTTATGAGCTTCGACACTAGCATGGCAGCACCAAGCCTTCTCTGTTCTCTATTGAACCTCTCTTCTTTCTTCTGTAAGTTTTATTGTAACATATTTTCTCTCCTAAAATGCCAAAAACCACTGGAGCTACACCGATCTTACAATTTCTTCAATAAGTTATTGTCCTTCACCTCCAGAAATTTAGCGATGATTTATTTTTTGACATAGAGCATGCTATCTCCTATTTATCTTTCATTTTCAACCTAATTTCATTAGAAAGTCTTTGACTCATTCATCTCTTCGACAACTATTTCCTGAGTACCTATAATATTCCAGGTATTGATTTGAAGCTGGTTATATAATGCCGGTCAAAATATCTATGGTCTCTACTCTTATCGAGTTCTATCACCTAGTAAGGAATATAGCAGAGTCTCTATTTGCCAGGTTTGGAGTTTTCTGGAAATGATATTTCATAAAACTTGAGTTGACTGTTGACTTCATTTGTGGGATAACTCAACTTCCTAGTAATCAACAGGATAGTGCTAGGTAAGCATGCCCTTTGAATCTTGGTCCTGCCCAGCTATCACCTGTTTTATCAGCCATGACTCAGTGTTCTTTCTATTCCCTTGAGTCTAAGATTGAGAATCTCTACTCCCATGGAACTAAGTTTCTGACAACAATTGGCTAGGATGTTATAGGTGTATGGGAACCAGATTTTCAAACTGAAGGTTGTTCATTAACCCTGATTCTCCCACTAATCACAACTAATGTGTAATGGCCTTTTTGACCCAACCTGAGATGACCGATCAGGTCTCATCTTCCTCTAAACTCTGCTGAAAACTTTACCTTCCAGTATGATGGAGGTTTTTCATTTTGCCACATCACATGTTTGACACATTAGGGCATCTATTTGTGTTATTGTCATTTCCTAGTATATCCTTTTCCTTCTTTGTTTATTCATGCCTCCAGTCCTGTGTTTTGTTTGAGGATATTAAGTTTAACTCAAACCTGGTACATTTTCTGTTGTGTCCACTCTTACAGGATATTTTTTGTGATTCTCTATATAAATCAATTATCCCTCTGGAGAGCCGAAGCCTTTGTTTGAGGACTTGCTACATAGTAGCTAAATGATCCCTGTTCCCAGATAAAGGACATGCCATTATTTACCTTCTATATCTTCAATGCCTGGAACAGTGGATGCTCAATAGATATTTGGTGAACTAAAATTAACATATGTAACCAAAGACAGGCTCACTAAGTTTTGGCCATCTAATAATTGGATCAGCTTCTCTAGTGTATTTCCAGTACTACAATATGGAGAGTTTATCCTTTACAAAGTGTACATGGTGTGCCAGAATTTGAAATTATTCACTTGATCAGATGAGTTTACTTTGCATAATCAAAAAATAGGAATACACTTTCTATCATGACTACATTTTTCCAAATGTGACTAGTCATTATCTTTTATCAAGAATATATAATTTCTCTTTATCTCCCCTCTTTGAACCATTAAAGAATTAAAGACAGAAAATATGTCTTCATCAAAAGATTTGTAGATATTCTTACTCTGGTCATGCATGTTCTGTCCAGGAAGAGTTGTATCCTGTTGAATAAATCAGCTTTCATTGTATTCTCAAGTTTGAGTGGCTTAATTGTCAAAGTATTCTAGGGCACCTTTATTGCAGAGTTGCCAACTTTTTTCCTGGTTTTCAAGGACTCAGGTTTAAGGAAAACAGAGGGCCTCTGTTCCTCTCAATATCATTGTTTTGCACAGGGATATGAAGCTTTAAATTCAGATATTTGGCAAATCTAAATGACATTTTAGAAATACAGGATTATAATTACCAATGAGTGTCTCTCTTGCCCTAGGCAGACAATAAATGCATTGAGAACTCTGTGACATTTTATAGCCAGTGAAAGATTAACTAGTTCTTTCTCTGTCATTGATTAATCAAAGTAACTTAACTGTAATTTTTTATAAAAAATGAAGCACAAATTATATGAAAATTTATTTATATTATTTTGTATAGTTATAGTCAGTATTCTGTTAAGATTTCCAAGGGCATGTTAAAATTCCAATTTGATCCAATATTTAACTTCACAAATCAGTACTTATCTTTGGTTATTCATTAAACCAACAAACAAACATAAACAACTGTCTTTTGACTATTTACTTTATGCCAGGAATTGCTCTGGACTCTGAGAATACATCAGTGAATAACTCAATAAATTTCCGGCCTTCAAAGATTTTGCATTTTAGTGTTCAAGAGAGATTATACACAAGTGTATAATTTTTTAAAATAAATTATTGAGATAACAGCAAGTGCTGGAAAGAAAATACTATGTTTAAATGGGTAAAGTATGACTAGAATAGAAGGTGGTCAAAAAAGCTCCCTTTAAACAGATGACATTTGAGCAGAGGCATAAAAGAATAATGAATAACAACCCAAAACTTGGATATATGGGAAAAATAAATCTAAGGAGAAAATGATAGAAAATGGAAATCCCCTAAAGAAGAAATGGGTTTGGTCTGTCAAAGGGACAACAAGAATGCCAGAGTTGTTACAGAGTGGATGTGAAGGCAGAATTAGAAATGATGTCAGAGGGAAGTGTAGGAATTTATAAGCCATTAAAAGAAGGCTTGAAAAAAAAAAGAAAAAAAAAAGAAGGCTTGAATTTATTTCAGTGAAAAAAAAACGGTTGAGGAATTTTAAGTGAGGGGGCGTTGTGCCTTTTTGGCACCAGGGGTCCATTTTGTGGAGGACAATTTTTCCACGGATGGGGTGGGGAGGTATGGTTTCGAGATGATTCAAGCACATGACATTTGTTGTGCAGTCAAATCTCTCTGCTAATAATTATCTGTATTTGCAGCTGCTCCCCAGCACCAGCATCGCCACCTCAGCTCCACCTCAGGTCAGCAGGCATCAGATTCCCATGAGGAGCTCACAACCTAGATTCTTTGCATGTGCGGTTTACAGTAGGGTTTGTGCTTCTGTAAGAATCTAATGCCCCCACTGATCTGACAGGAGGAGGAGCTTATGTGGTGATGAAAGCAATGGGGAGCAGCTGCAAATACAGATGAAACTTCCCTCACCTCCTGCTGTGCAGCCAGGTTCCAATAGGCCACCGACAGGTACCAGTCCGAGGTCTAGGAGTTGGGAACCACAGCTTTAAAAGGTCATGTTGCCTCATCTACAGAAAATAGACTCTGGCAGGACAAGAGTCAAAAGAGGGAGCCCAGTGAGGGGGCTATTCCAGTATTTTGAGCAGTGAGGAGAAGCCTCAGAATTGGGCAGTAATGGTAGAGGTGGTAAGAAGTAGTAAGATTCCGGTTACATATGTTGAAGATAGAAATCACATGACTTCCTGGTGGATTTGGTGTAGGGAGTATTGAAAAAAGGAGAAAAGGAGTCCACTGAAGTTTTTCCCTGAGAAATTAGATCAATATGTTGTATCATTAATAAGAATGGAAGAAGCTAAGGGAAAAAAAGTTTTGGGGATAGAAAAGGCCAGTTCAACAGCTCTGTTTGGGACATGTTAAGTGTTCGTAATCATTGCATTGAGCATAAGGGTTTGTAAGATGTCACTAGAAAGAGAATTCCCTTTCCCACAACCACCTCAAACACATGACTGCATATTCAAACATACTCCAAGGGTTTCCTTTTTATCTACTATGGAGATAAAAGCTAATGAGGATTTTTATGACTTTGCTAATCATTCTCAGATTTAAAAATGAATACTTTGATTACTCTATACACACATACACACACATTCTCTGGATAATAATAAAAATTGTAAACTTACTTGACATTTATAACTCCTTGTTCCCAAAAATCAGCCCAGCAATGGGAGAACAAATATGTGATTGTCTTCTCTCTTTCCATCACTCACTCCTCTCCACCCTGGATTAGTTGTGGCTTCTGACATATCCAAGATCATAAGAAAGCTGTTTTAGCACCCATTACCTCTCTTAAAAATAATTTTCTGGAGGGTCAACCACAGACAAAACCTCCTGGACTCTTTCACTTCATGCCTTTTAAATCCTCTATGAGAGTGAGGTAATTAAGGGACATAAAACTGGTCTCTGAATACTTGTTTTGTCATTACCACATGTTATCTATCTAGCACCCTGTTTTGTATGAGGGGATAGTTGGTACTTAAAATAGGTTTTCTTGAGAGTTCAGCAAAACCAAAACTGAAAGAGTCCTATTTTAACATCCTTCCACACCTACTGGGCTCTCAAGTTTAATATATAAACAGAGAAGAGAAATAAAGATGACTTTTCTCTCATCTTGACTATTCCACACTTTGACCTGATGACAGTTCTTTCCCAGTGCCCATAGGCCATGCTTAACCAAGCCTCACAACACAAGCATCTGGAAAACACCAGATTAAGTGTCAAGAGATAGAGGCATTGCTCTGGTTTTGAAACCTCCTGGTTCTGTGACTGTGGACAGATTGACATTTCTGAATCTGGTTTCCTTGTTAGTACTCTGGGGCAATAAGCCCTGCCTTCCTCAAAACATTGTTCAGGTCAGATTAAGTATGTAAAAGCTCTTTGTGACTATGAAGTGCTCCTCATACTAAATTCTTTGGTTCCCTTCACTGAGAGCATAATCTTGGATAGAAAGTATAGCTATGTTCTATTTACCCATAAGAATGATTGTGTTTTATATTCTTTGCCAGGACCTATGGCTGGAAATTAGCTCTTTATGCAGTTTTCAAACCATGACCTTCGTTACCACCTTCTTAATAAGATCAATATAAAGGTCATTACAACATTTTAAATCAGATATTTCAGCCAAGATATTGTTGTCTTCAATATATTTCCATATTGAATTGTGTTGTTTGCCACAAACAAGGAAGGTACTTTTGTCCCCAAAGGGGGCACAGCAAATGTTCAGCTAGTTGTTGCTATCTGAAAATGTCCAAATGAATTACCTGATGATATTCAATTTGATAGACATCTTAGCACAAAAAGACCTGCAAACTAAAACTAAAATATATAACTCTAAATTATTTTTAGAGTTTCCTACTAGAAATTATATAGAGTTTCCTGCCATAAAATTTAATGATCTCATTTACTTTAAGTTAATAAGCTCAGTTTTATCCAAGGACACCATAGCGTTCTGTGAACCATGGCATAAAATCACTAGCCTAAGAGGTTTTTGATTGAGTCTCTCTCTCTATTTTTAAAATTTGATTTCTATATATTTGCTTTAATTTCTTCACTTTCTTTTTTCTAGTCTTCTTAAAACCATCTAGAGGTAGTTTGTCTGATATGACATTCACTTTGCTGTCACATCAGACAAAGTAGTATTTCCATGCAACAGATGAAGCTTACGTAGTAGTTCTAGTCTGTTTCAACGCAAGACTCCAAAGTAACAACTAATATGTTCAGGTTTCTTTACGAAGTTAATAAGCCACCTTTTTAAAATAGTATTTGTGTTCTTTTAACTACTGTATTTACACATAATTTGTTTTCAAAGGAGATAACATGTAAAATAACAAAATGACGTTTTTAGGTAAGATATTCCTTGTATTTTTTGCTCTAACTCAAAGTCTCCATTCTCTCACAGTTCTAAAGAACTTACTTATTTGTCCACACTGACAACTAAAAAGACTGGATTTATTGATCAAAAGTTATTTAATTTTCTGTTGTTAATTTTGATTCTACATTGCTTTGGTATCCAGGGAAATCGTGATTTTACTTTTTTTTTAATGTTTTGAATAGATTTTTGAGTTTTATTGGAATCTTACATGAACAAGAAATTGGAAATACAATCACATCAAAGAACAAATTGTCACGGCTTTGACGTTTGGCCAAACAAATTTTGTAGGGCAGATTTTCAAAAACATATAAGGTTATAACAATTTAAAAACACAGTTAACTTACTTCTAGGAATGCAAAACATGCAATCATAGGTTATTTTCAATACAAGAAAACTTAAATTTGTTTGCTTTATTTCTTAAAATTACTAAGACAAAGCACTAGCTTGCATTTTTACTTATAGGATACTCCTATGTATTCTATCACAAATCCAGAAAAAAAGAAAAAAAAAATGAAACTGTCTGAAACCAAAGGTTCTGCAAAATCATGATTTAACAGTGTGCCCAGCTTGTTTTGAAGCTAAAATGAAGCCTGAAACGATGAAAGCATTGTAACCACCAGAATAAGGGAACTCTGCAAGCCCAGTAATGTCCAAGAGCATTTACGAAAAGAGGAAAAAATAAAAAGACTTGAGTATATATACACAATAGTGATTTCTTCAACCCAATACAAATGGCAGCAAATTGCTACTTAAAGATTAAACAGTTAAGCCAATATTTTTGAAGAATGTGATTTTACTTTTTAAAAGTGCTTTTAAGTTCATAGAATAATAGAAAATAAAAAATAAAAAATGCTTTATTAATGCTTTATAAGCAATGATTTAAATATATGACAAAGTTATATACTTTTTTGTTTTTAACACAAGTATCAATGAGTACGTTATTTTCCCTAAAGATGTAAAGATTTTAAATGTATATAAATCATAACCCTATTTTTCCTTTGTCTATCCCTTCCCCACTCAAGAGGAAGCAACAGTCAGTAATTTGCAGTGCATTTTCCCAGTTATCCTTTTATAGACATAGAATTTTTTTCCAAAAATGCAAAAAAAGCAATGTCACAGTGTTTTACAGATTATTTCTAGCAACATTTCAAGAAAATTAAAAAAAATCTTTATGTATAAATACCTAGAACATAGAAAAAGATGATTATCTTTTCCATTTATCCTCTTAGCATAACCCCCATTTTAAAAAATGCGTATATATTAGTTTCTACCTAATCTAAATATAAAGGCAAAATATTACTAAATGTAAATCAGTGGTATATGAAAATAGTAGTATGGCTCACTACTCCCATAGCCATAAGACTTGCAGTATTTATATGCACTGTGCTATAAATTACATTAATTTCATAGTTTATTATATTTCCTCTCCTTCATAGTCTAAAGACCACAGGTCCTGCATATTTTCAGCTCCAGTCCCTGCCAAGACTACAGCTACATCTAAAATTCCCAGAGCCTTCCAGAGTATCAGCTCGGGCTTGCCATTTTGAGTTTTATTATTCTCTTCAATTCTTTAATCTGAGAGTTTCTTATTTTTGTAAACTCACATAGGCATCTTTAAATACTATGTTTTCTATAATATTAAAAGGGAATTGGAGAGATGCCCATATGAGTTAGCTTAGTCCACCGGAATTGCCAAAAATTTAGAAGTTTTCTTAAAAAGAACATCCAGTAACATCCCCGGAAATGTACAATGATATATGTGAAATATCATAAGAGAATCCTCATGAGCTTAATGATTCTTAACTACTTTCTGAAAAGCTCATATTTTATTTACGAGAGTTATTGTTTTGTATTTTATTCTGTTTTAATTCTTTGAAATTTTGATTTCTATGTGTGAAGTATAAGGTAACCTGCATTTAATCGAGTATCGCTAGAAACTGCCCCTCCATTAAATCTGGGAAACAGAGAGATATATGGTTTATATTTCTTTGATCCATTTGGCTTCCATTTATTCTATTTACAAGACTTAATTTTACAATAGTAAAAAGAAATAGATATTACAAATATTACAAAGTTATATTCTATTTCCATAATATTTGAAACATGTATTAAACCCACATGAAACATATAAATCATATAAACTGGGCTATAGCTTTGTTATTTAGAAACAAAAAATGTCTAAATGTCTGTATCCCATTTCAAAGGTTTGGAACCTAACGAGTCTTACTTAAAGCTGTGGAATATTGAAAGCTTACCCTTCGTAATTATGCTAACAAATTTTCGGACATCTCTCTGCCTGTGGCATCTTATCATTAGCTGAGTCAAAGGGAAATAGTAGAATGTTAACGTGCAGAACAACTCCTCTACTTGAGATTTGACTAGATAAATCATATACTTTGATTGGAACAATTTATAAGTGAAACTGAGAAAAGTTAAATGTTTGCGTAAAGGGTACAAATAAGTACATTCAAGTTAACTCTAGGTTCTACTCACTAGAAAAATCCCGGAATATTCATCTCCTCTATTTCTCATGTCTATATATAGAACTGAAGATAGTTATGCATCATGACCAAAATTTTAATGAAAACCCCTTTCTCCATAAAATTTTTCTGATCCTCCATATCAAATTAATTTTTCCTTCTGTTCTCATTGAGCAACTTATGATTCTGTTATTGCATACTCCATAGATTTATGTTTATCTGGCTTGCCCCCTAGATGTAAACATTGCCCATCTTCCCTCTTTTGAAGCAATTTGCAATTGCGTGAACACAATGAGAGCTTCTTTTTGAATTAAAATGTGATCTTATATGGTTACATAATATAACCTCTTATTACAGACTTCTTGTATTTTTATAATTTGCTAAGCTACTCGAAGATCGTATACTAAATAAAAATTATAGAAACTGAAAATGGCTATATTGTAGTTTATAATATAAGCATTAAGAACATACTTAGCATACTGAATTGCTTCATTTCTGAAGATAAATTTTTGAGTTATATTCTTGGCATTGAGACGAACATGCTTGCAAGTATTAACTCTTGAATTCAAATGCTATGCTGAACTCATAGTATTTTAGTGACTGATACCACAAATTAGATAAAAGTAAAATGTTTATGAATGTAGAATATTTATAAAAGAGTAAGGCCTTAAGAGAATTTTTTTCCTCCTTTCCGTGTGATTCACCCGGAAATGCCATTATATTATTTGAAGGATTGCAAAAAGACAAACCTTTTATCTAAGTTATTGTGTAATGCTTAGAGTTGAAATAGAAGTCAGTGAATAATATTTCGTTTTTGCCTCCTAAGAAAATAAGGAAGTGTCTAATTTAGACAAAAAAAAATATGTATTTCAAAGCAAGAGAAAACACAAAGCTTTTGCCAAAAAATGATATATAGGACTCTACATGGCTATAGAGGGAATGCATTATGTCTTTAATAGAATCATAGTGCAAGATATCTACATTTTTAATAAACCAAGGAAAACACTAAAATATTAAACTGGCCCTTTCTTTATAGATGAAGTGCTATTAATTAAACACAATTAAACACATACATTTACTCATGCACTATCTCATACACCCATAGCTTTTTCATGAAAATTTAAATCTTTACTGTTGCACTTCTGAAGGGTAGAGTGACTGTCAGAATCAGGATAAATAAAAGGGCAGTCTACAAGTAATGTTTGTCCTGTGAGAAAAACACGCTGGCATATCAGGTTATTTCCATTCACTGGAAAACAAAGCATATTAAAGCACGTGAAAGAGTTAGAATAATTAAAATTCCCACTATCAATATTTCAACACTCAGCCTGATCCTTATTGGATAAAAATTAAATATTACCCCAAAACAGATATAAACCTTTTATTTTGTCATATAAAATCCAAAATGTCTAGTAATTTTGTAAGTCCCTTGAGATTAGTAGAATATTGAGTCTTAGTGATTTCTCCTGCAGGTCCTCACAAAAATCTGGAATATCCAAATATGTTCTGGAAGACTCTTAACCTAGTTGTTTTTTATGCTTCAATTAAGATTTAATATAATTTAGAGATTCAAACTGAGCTTTCAATGAGTTATGCTCATTTGTGTTGAACTAGTATTATAATCTAATTTTGTAAATAAAGGAAGTTTCAAAAATGAAGCCTCAGAAAAAATGATTTGATGTCTAAAAGTGTTCCTTCCAAATTTCGAATAGATTATATAAAACCATTTCATAAACTGAGCCCAATTTCGAAGCTCATCTCCTAGGAGATAAACTGGAAAATCAATTTTAATATGGAATAATTATTAGACCTTTAACCTAAGGATCCAGCTATATTTCTAATTGTGCTATCTCTGAACAGTAGTGTTAGATCCAAAAGTATCCTCAAATGTGTAATAATCCTCCTGTAGAAACTTCAAACTGAACAGAACAATAAGAAAGATATTTCTTATATTGAAAATTTTATGTCCAATAAATCAAGCTTATAATTTTGTTGCTTGTCTCATCCATATCTTTATTACTATATCAATGACTATAAAAAATGTACTGGTATCTCCTTCCTTGATAGTAAATTTGCTAATTTCATCTTGTAATTCTTTCAATTGTGCTTTATATATTTTGAAGTTATTTTTATTAGGCACTTGCAAGTTTAGAATTGTTATTATAATCTTAGTAAATCAAATCTCTACCTGGAGTGATTCTGGATATAATAAAGCCTTTTAAGTTAGCAAGGTCTATTTTGTCTCACATTGATATAGTTAACCCAACTTTCTTTGGATTAGTACTCACTTGATATATTTTGTTAATCCTTTCCTTTGAACCTTTTCATGCTCTATGTTTTAGGTGGGCCTTTTATAAATAGCATATTGCTAGATATGTATGAATCCAATCTGAAAATTCAGTCTTTTAGGAAGTCATTTATTTTATGAGGTACTTCAAGGAAAGTTGCAAACAGCATATTCTACCACTAAATTCTTTCATATAGATCTCTAAAAACATTTTCTTACACAGAAAAAAAAAAAAATCAGACCTAGTATGGACTGAATCTTTGTGTGCACCCAAATTCACAATTCATGTGTTCATTTACTCTACCCCCAATGTGATGGTATTAGGAGGTGGGGCCTTTGGCAAGTAATTAGGTCATGAGAGTGGAGTGCTCATGAGTGGAACTAGTACTCTTATAAAAGAGTCCCCAAATACCTCTCTCGCCCTCTTTCTACCATGTGAGGATACAACAAAAAGTTGACAGACCCAGAGAAGGGCTCTTACCAGAACGTCACCACGATGGTACCTTGATCTCAGACTTCAGCCTCCTCCAGAACTGTTAACAAACATGTCTGTTGTTCATAACCCATCCAGTTTATGCTATTTTGTTGTAGTAGACCAAGTAGATTAAGATAGCACCTGTAATGGTTAATTTTTTATGTCAACTTGGCTAGCCTATGGTACACAGTTGTTTGGTCAAACATTAGTTTAGATGTTGTTCTAAAGACATTTTTTATTTTATTTATCTATTTATTTATTTATTTATTTCAGCATATTATGGGGGTACAAATGTTTAGGTTATATATATTGCCTTTGCCCTGCCCGAGTCAGAGCTTCAAGCGTGTCCACCACACCCATTAGGTGTGAATATACGCGTGCTCTCCTCCCCTACTCCCCACTGCTGGGGGGACTGCAAACTAGTACAGCCTCTGTGGAAAGTAATATGGAGATAACTCAAAGAGCTAAAAGTGAAGGCATTTTTTAGATGTGATTAACATTTATAATCGAATGACTTTAAGTAAAAGTAGATTCTTTGAGAGATCATTTTATTTTATTACTCTTGTTTTTAATTTTAACCATAGTGCACATATTCAAGGAAAGTGTCTTTACAAACAGAGACCCTGAAATGTATATTTGGGATTATGATAAGGCAACTACAGACATGAAACCTCAGGTATCCTGCTTTAAGTTGACAACTCCCCCCGGGAGATGGAGAATCGCTCTGGTGGATCGGTGTACAGATTTGTATATAGTGTCAT
>CAUYRB010040403.1:0-45808 GCA_963574695.1 Propithecus perrieri
CCCAACATCCAATAGATGTTATTCTTATATGTGCACTTATGTGTTGATCAGTTAATACCAATTAGATGGTGAGTACATGTGGTGCTTGTCTTTCCATTCTTGGGATACCTCACTTAGTAGAATGCGTTCCAGCTCTATCCAGGAGTATACTGAAATAAAAAAAAAAAAAAAAGAACCTGCAAGAACCACTTCCTGTCTTTGGAAAGAAGGGGATTTTCAGAGTGTTTGTCTTTAGGATCACATTCAGAGACAGTTTATGAAAGGTTTAGATCTGCTCTGAACTATTCCTTTGTGAAGAATTTTGAATTTCACTACATTTAGTTTGGGGATAAATGCACACATATTTGTGCTGCAGTTATGCCTAGACCAAAGAGAGTGCTTTACATACGCTTACTGTCAGTTAATACCACACAGTGAACTTTTCAAAAGTTCAGAATCTTGCCTTAAATAGATCTCTATTAGATTCCAACTCTCATTATCTGCATGATTTTGACTAATTTTCAGTGTCCTCATCTGTAAAATGGATGTCATATTATCATCAAGCCCATAAGGCTGTTGTCAGAATAAAATTCTCTAAAGTGATAGAGGAAATTAGAACAGGTCTTGAGTGAAGTAAACATCAGTAAGTATCCGCAGTGAAATAGGATTGTTATGAAAAACAATAGAAAATTAGAAATTCATTGTCTTTTTGTTACATCATGCTAAATCAAATTAACAATCGTGATTTCTTGTTCAATTAATGTTTCTTGATGTCAAAGATGATTAAAGTGTAATCATACAACTAAATAAACTACATACATTAATATATACACACATATACTTCTATATATGTGTGTGCGTATACATATGTATGCATATGTATATTATAACTAGCTGCTTTGAGAACTTTTCTGAGTTTCTTCGCCAAAAGACCTAAAAGAGCTCTGTCATAAAAAATGTTGTTCAGTGCCAAATCAGACAACTGCAAATACAAAATTTACCCCAAACAGTGATGGCTAAGTTTATGCTTATCAAAACTTTTCCTTCATGTTTGAGCTGACAAGGCGAGGATTTCCTAGGAAGTAGAGTTCTACAGAGCAAAGAATGAGAGCAGGGAATTCCTGCTTGAGAGCTATGTGAGCCAAGGATAAGAAGCAATATGTGGAGGGCATTCAGTTCTCTGACTGCACTTTATTGAGCTCAACAAGATAAAACTGTTAGGGAACTCTCTGTGCCACTGTCTTAAAGCTGCAGGAGGATTGAGAAGAAGGTGGATTGCATTGCCTTGGCACAGGGGAGATCAAGATGGCCTGGGACTCAAATTTAGTTAGTTGAAGACAGAGGTGGTGAGGAATTTCAGGACTGAGAGAAGCAGAAGCCAGCAAGTGAGGGTTGGAACAGGGGTCCTGGCCTTGACTTAGCTGTTCTTCAGCTCTGATCAGCCACAGCTGGAAGGTTCATCTTCCTGCATCAGTGGTGGCCAGTTTATCAGGATGCCTTTGCCAATATACTCTGAGTTTTGGAAATAGTCACTGGTCTCTTGTTGTTTAAGGATGCAGGTACTAGAGATCCTTAGGACACTGTCATCTATCAGACACGTTCTTTCCCAAATGTCCCCTTGGGCTGACCCCTCATTTCCTCTTCCATTGGCTACCTTAGCTTGCACCGTGGGTCCAGGTTCTCTGGCACAGCGTTAGGAATTGGAGACTTCAAATCATAAAAGAAATTCTCTCCTGTTTCAGCTACTTCACTGCATCTCTTGTCCTGCCAGTTCCATAGCCTGCTAACTGACATCAACCTCTGTCCCTTTTATTTTTATTAGAATTCGTAGAATGACACAGACCTTACCATCACTTTCATCATCTCTGCTCTTCAATTTTGTTCCTTGATTTCCATAGCTGATCTTTATTTAAGTACTGACTCACCTATAACCCACCAGAAAATCCTGTTAGTATCAGCGTTACAGTCAAAATACATCCATAATCCAACCACATTTCTCCTCTTCATTGCTACCATCTTGGTCCACCATTATCTCTTACCTGGATAGCTGCAGAAGTTTTCTAACTTATCCCTCTCTTTCCAAACCTGCCTCTACCCACCCAAGAGAGCTGGATGGATCTTGTTAAAACATAAATTGTTCTTTTTTTATCATGTCTTCTTGCTCCCCTGTTCAAAGCCCTTCAATTGTTTTATGTCTCATTTAAAATAAATGTCACAAGATTCACAAGGCCCCACAGTCTGACTCAACACCTCATCACCCTTCCGACTTCACCTTCCATTTCTCGCTCCCATCACTTTCTCTGCTCCAACCACGCTGGCCTTCTTAGAAGTTCCACAGGTACACTTCCCCTCCACTTGTTATAATTCACTATGGATCTCTCTGCTTTATAATTATAATAAAGTAATACAATTAAGATGAAAACGTAAGGCTTTATTTGTGATTTCTTCTTTTCTAAATGACCTGCAAAATCAGAGAATAGGAACTGAGTTGAAACTTCTACCCAAGAATTTCCTAAATTGCTGGAGACTCCATAAAAAGACAGGTGGCTTTTACAATGCCGGGTGCAACATCGAAGTCCCTCATCTTATCATGCACCACCTCTCACTCAGAGTTCTCTTTCTGTATTTCATATATGGCCCAGGTATTTTCCATCATTCAGGGCAATAAGCACAATCCCATATGTATGATGGACTAGATACCATGTTAAGAGCTAGGACATGTGCTCACTTCTGCGGGCACCCACAATCTGGTGGGAGAAACTGGATGGGACAAACGTGGAAAAACTCAACTTAATACAAAAGATACCAAAATAGAGGTCAGTTTTGGTTATATCCTAGCACGAGATACAAAAATTTATCCTAACTTGAGAAGGGGGTACAGGGAAAGCTTTCTGGAGGAGATGAAATCTGAAAGATGTTCTGAAAGAAAAAAGTAAAGGTAAGTGGGCATGGACAGGTAGGAAGGACACCTGTGGTAGTTGGGTAGCACGATTCTTGCAGGGGGCTCGAGACGGTGGGAGGTTGGGAGTTGCAGGAGACAAGCCAGGAGAGAGAGGCACAGGCCACGTCTTGCTCAGGAACCTGGGACTCACTGGGTGGATCAGGGAGAGGCAGGGAAGGCTTCTAAGCAAGGGAGCTGTTCAAAGTGATATGGAAAACGTTCACTCTGATTATTATGGAAGAAATGTTTAAGCGGGTGGCAGAAAGACCAGTGTTGCAACAGTGAAGTATGATGCCAGTATAATATTTTTTCTGCCCCCATGATTGGAAAAAATATTCTTTCTTTCTTATATTTTAATAATTTGTCAGTTATAACTCTATTTTTACCCGTACACATTAATGTTTCTTTAGTGCTGGAAAGGACTCCCTTCCATTCCCTTCCCTTCCCTTCCCTGCCCTTCCCTTCCGTGCCCTCCCCGTCAGTGCCCTGCCCTCCCCCTCCTCCCCTGCCCTCCCCTCCCCTCCCCGCCTTCCCCGTTCGTCCTTCTTCCCTCTTTCTCTTTTGTTTCCTTTCTTCCTTGTTGCCTCCCTCCCTCCCCCACTGGGAGTGCCCAGTGTCCCTACACACACACACACACCCTGTGCAGGGTCACAAGCCCACAATGTCTGCTAGTTGAGCAGGACAAAATGAAATGTTAGCAGCTCGGGTCATCAATTCCCTTAAACCTGATTTGCAATAGTTGCCAATCTTTCTATTACTGTACTTGCCGGCTAAATGAACTACAATTGTATTAAGAGGTAACTCTGAAATATATGTGTGCTCTCTGCTGATTCTCAGAATACGCAAGTATGCAAGGAGAGGGGATTGATTCGTCATGCTTGGAAGAACCATCTGGAGATGCTCCCTCTGGGGACTGTCATTTGGAGGCCTCCTTTGCATTCTGGGGAAAGTCAAGGCCAGATGTCCCAGAGTCCGCAAGACAGACACGCGGGAATCTCCAGGAATCTCAGAGGCTTCTCGCAGGATGATTGATCACAACAGTGATTCTCCAATGTCAAAGAAGCCCATGATCAAGACAGAATTGTCTTTGGTCCTGGATGCAAGAGAAGATATTCAGACTAAAGTTCATGTTCTAATAGTCTACTTTGCTAAGAGCTATGCAGGAGCTTTTCGAATATCCCTTCCTTTCAAATACTCCTGCAGTACGATTATACTCATTTTAAAAATGAGGAGAGAAAGGCTTGGACATAGTAAAAGTCTTGTCAGTGCTTGATTGCTGGTGATCAAGCAAATGGAGTCTCAAATCCTGGTCTGTGGAGCCCAAGTCCATAGCCACTGGAAAGATATTGGAAAAATCATGAAAGGCATTTTTAAAAAATTACCTTCAGATCAGACTAAGACTAGAGGACAGTGGTGTAGGTTTGTGTTGGGGTGAGCGTATGGTGGGAAATTCTATTTAAAAAGATTTTGTGCAGTTAGTTGTCTATTATTTTGAATAATTAAATATGTCATATAACCCACAATTTCCATCTCTGAGGCCACCTGCTTCTTTGATAAAGCCTAAAATTGAAGTTTGGGAATTTCTGACTTCTCATTATGGCTGGCTATTGGACATGCTCACTCTTCCCTCTAATTGGACTAATGGTACTGATTTCCTTACTTGAAAAGACAAAAGGTATAAATTAGGTTAGACCATGGTGGGGGGGGAAAGTAAACCTCAATATATGAGTCACAGTGAATAATAACACAGTAAACCTAACCCAGTTCCTGTCTTCAAGGAACTAGAAGTCTAGTGGGTGGGACACAAGACCAATTAAATAAAAAGAAGTTAAAACTCTGACTTAAACGTGCTTTCACAGAGACTGCTAGCTACCACCCAACATCTCTGCACCCTTCTTTCCTTAGTAACAAAGTCACGATTTTATATAGAACAATAATGTGCCCAGATTATATTTCCCAGCCTCTCTTGTAGCAAGATTTGATCATACGACCAAGTTCTGGTGAATGAGATGTTAAGTGGTATTTATAGGAAGGCTGATTAAAAGACATGGACTCTTCTAAAAGTGGCTCCTGCTGTCCACAAAGTAGATGTGATGGCTGGAATGCCAGCAGCCATCTTAAACAGTGAGGTGACCTTGAAGATGGAAGCTGCTTATAAGTGCTAGAACTTGTAGGTACTTGGAAAGTTATTATTTATACCCAAATACCTTTGCCTAGCTCTAAATTTGTCTGAGACTGCAGTGGATGATTCCTTGCATACTTCAAGAGCTTGCATGTTTCTGCTTCTCTACCTGATCCGGGCCATAGGGGTGTGCTCTACCCAGAGCAGGGCCGTCCATAGAAGAGGGGATTTAATGCCCCCAGGGGCCACTCCCAACAAATTAGGGGTTGAAGACACTGGATAAATCCCTCAGCTTTATGCCTCCTCCGTGGAAAAATTCTAGATACATTCTACAGATCCCTCCAGAGGTCCCCACTTCCTTGCTGTTGTACCCTCTATTGACTTCTCCCATCTCTGCCTCATTGCTTGACTCCCTTCCTTCTTTCTGGGGTCATCCTCCCAAACAAACTACCAGGACTCAAGGTCCCGTGTTGAGGTTGGCTTTTGGAAGAACCCAAACTATGACAAATAGAATAAGTACAGGTTTGGGTTGACCAAACGACTTCCTACTTGCCAAATCCAACTACTTTGTTCTCACCTTCTTCTTCCTCATTCTTTCTGTAACGTGTGCCAGCATTGATCTTCTCTATTATAACTTCTGCTACCACCTGTGTGTTCACATCTTCTTTACTCACTTGAGAACTGCTGTGCCTCATTTCCAACATCGAGGTCTCCTCATTCTATTCCCACATACCATACACACACTCATTCATTCTCATGTGCACTGAACCACTAAGCACCCTAATTGTCTTGCCACAGCTCTACTCTACCTCTCCAGATTACTTTTCCGCATCCTTTATGGTATCCTAAGTGCCAGATTTTTTTTTTTTTGAATTTCCTTGAATATTGCCTACCCTTTCTTTCCTATGAGCTTACGGCCCTTCTATTTCTTGTCCCTGGCCTCTTCCTTTCAGTATCTATTTATACCTGTTCAAATCCTACCTATTTTGAATGGCCTGAGTCATCTGTTGCTTCCTCCATGACACTATCATATTCTCCAACAGAAAGTGACAGGTGCTCCTTGCCACCAAGTTGCACTTTTTACCTACTTGCCATTTTTTAAATATCCTTTTGACCCATTGGTAAATATTTGTTGAAATCAGAATTAAATTTATTTTTAATAAGAGTTGCTTTTTATTTTACCAATTTCTAGAGTGGTTATCTTTGTCCATAATTTCTGCTATTTGAATTTCAAGATCACATACAGGCAAATTACATTTCATCATATCATTAATAAAAGGTAGTTTGAAATATCAGCACATTAAATCCTTTCCTTGATGTTTTCAGGGTAAAATGTACTTCATGTAGATGCCCATGGAAAATACCTCCCATGAGCCTGTGTTTATTTTTATTTTATGTTTCCACTTACGACAGACTAAATTCTAATGATCACTCTGTCTCATCCACGAGACAAAATGTAGAGTGAAGCTGACAGATGATAGGAAACAACAGTAGTATTTGAGTTTTAAAAATTCAGGTAATGTTCCAAATCTTTAGATATCTGGGACAGCTAGAGGTAGGGAGCCTCTCTGTCCATTTTGAAATGAGTACACTTATATCACTTCCTTTTGTACCATGGATTTCTGAGTTCCTTAAGAATTATGATTATTGTGCTCAGAGATATCTGGGAAAAAAGTACTATCAATCACAGAAGTCAATTTTCTTTCAATTTGACCTTCCTTCTCAAATGTAGCATATAGCTTCCCATTAAAACCTATTCAATTTCCTTGTTCTGGAGATGACTCTTGCTGGTAAAATTAAATACCATACCCATTGCTCACTGGTTCTCCAAGGAGTTCAGAATATTCTCTGTTCTGGCACTGTGCTTCCTTCTCTCCCTGTCCTGCAGGAGCTGCAGCTCCGGCTAGTTATGTTTGTGAAAGAAGTTTCTGTTGTTTGAAAAGGATATGAGAGGAAAGTGAAAAACGAAGGTGATTCCGTCAGGAGGCAAAGAGCCCTGACATTATGACAGGCAGGAATACTCACCACTATGGTAACGAGGACGTGAAGCCCTGACATTTTGGAGGGGCACATGTAAGCCACACACGGGAGTGGGGCTTAGCAGCTAAAGACAAGAACCCTATGAACTGTGACTGATTCCTCTTGCTTGATAGATTTGGACACTTGTATATGTGATATGTCAAGGGGCTGCTTTCAAGAGAAACCTATAAGCAGGGAAGCAGGATAGAAAAGAGAATTCATGAGAAGTCTCACCTTACGTTGATCCCACAGAGCACTCTGAGGAATGAATTGCACCCCGAGATCTTCTCCTCCATCTCCACCCCTACCTCCAGGGAAAGGGGTCTACACTGTTGTACACCTGCATCAGTTATCGGCACTGGGCCACTCCAGAGAAAGGAGTATAAGTTCCCAGGTACCTGGACAAGGCAGTTCTCATTAGCCATGGAAAATCCTCAAGAAGAGGATATAGGTGTGAGTCATTATCATCCAACACGCCCAGTAGAAAAAAGGTAAGGCCACCAGTCTCACAAAGGGGAACTAGGTAGAGAACCAGGGTCACTTGTCACAATAATGTATTGCTGAGATAAACTGGGCAGAGTGAGTTGATGCAGTGGAACATACTGGGCCTGTTATTGAAGCTTATTAGAGCTGCTAGGATCTAAGCAGAAATCAATAACTAATAAAATCGTTCACCCCAGAAGATAGTACCCTACTATTTGGGGAGTTCATATGGGAGAAATCTCTGTGAACACTGGAGGGTTCTAGGAACATAACTTATACCATCAAAGATTACTTTCCATTTGTGTTTGAACCACCAACAGTTGAATTCTCAAAGCTGATCAATGGCCAGGTTTCAGTTCAGGTCATGGGAAACACAATGTCAGGCCACCTGACTTCTATTACTGAGCCTTGTCTCCTGTGACTGATGCTGGAGAGGCTTGCCAGGCTGCCATGAACACACCCCAACTTCATCAACAGTGGTGTTCTCCAGTGTCCAGTAAGAAATCATTTTGCCATAGGTTTGCCCTTGGGAAATGGTTCTTTAAACTTATTTACCAGCTATACCCACATGGAAGCTGAACTGTCAGAAATACATGGAGGGTACACACACACACACACACACACACACACACACACACACACACACACTCCATACTCTCTATATACATAGATGCTGCCTTTTGCTGAGCTGGGAAAAAAAATATTCATGGTAAGAAGAGCTACTAAAGCTGGTTATTCTCCACAGCAGAATATTCCTCATAGTATCAAGCAACAAATCAATTAATCAGACATTGATGAAACCAGAAATTCAAAATTTACTGTCTACAGAATGCCAGAGATAGCAAGAGTTCAGAGATTATCCATTGTGATCATCTTATTTTGCAGAAAAGGGCATTGGCATTGAGTCTGTTACCAGCTGTATGACTTTGCCAAGTTACTTCAATTGCCTATGCCTCAGTTTCTCCTTGTGTAAATAAATTACTTATCTCATTGAGTTGAAACCTGAATTAAATGAGTAACACCTGTAGAGTCCTTAGGACAATGCCTGGCACATAGTTAAAACCATAAGCGTTAATTAAATATAAATAAATATAAATAAATAACTTGCCCAGGGCCAGTCAGTTTATTAGCTTATGTTATTATAGGTTCATTAAGGGTTTTATTGAATTAATATAAAATATGAATATACATATTTAATAATAATTTAATTATAAATAATTAATAGAAATTAGCCAATATATAAATATGGCAGGTTATTTTCAAATTCAGATCCATCAATGATAGCAATAGTTAAAAGCTCTGGCTTTATGTTCACACAGGGAAGAATTTTATTTCTTGTTCCTGCTACTCACTGTGTGATCTTGGGAAGGGGATTTTATTTATCTAATATTCAATTTCTTCACATGTGAAATAGAGATAATAATAGAAATCAAAACAATAATAGCTACACAGGGGGTTGCTTAAAAATTAAAGAGTATACATTTAGCATATAGAATAAGTTTAATACATGGTAGCTGATACTGTTACTGTTATAATTGTTTATAGTATCTTTCAAAGCATTTATATTACATTGAGCAAGAATTATACATGCTCAGATGTTCACTGTTTGGGATAGTAAAACAAGATAAAGATGGAACCATTTATATATCCTTCAATGACAGAGAGAATACAGAGGTTGCCCACTCTCCATATATATTCAGATGGGAAAGATGTTACTTTGTGCTTTCTCTAACTTAGCTCTGGCTGATGGGAGAAAATCAAAAATAAAAATGACCTCTGTCCTCAGGAAAGATGATTACATACACTGCACTCAATGAAAAGAGTGTTGATCAAAGTATTATGCCCATATCTATGGCGGCACATGAGATAATTTTAAATAAAACAGGGACACATATCTCAGTTGGAACTATTTTGGCTTCTGGCAATAGAAAACCTGACTTAAAAGTTACTTAAACAAGTTGGGAGTTCATTTTCTCTAGCACAATAACCGAAGATCCTACTTTGTCTAGATTTCTGCTTAGCCATCTTTTTAAAAAATTTAAATAACTAATTAATTTTAATTGATTAAAAGTTAAAATTAATTCAATTTTAATGTAATTTTAGTTAAAATTGTATATATTTATGATGTACAACATAGTGTTTTGAAGTATTTATACATTGCGGAATGGCTAAATTGAGCTAATTGACACATGAGTTACCTCATATACTTACACATTTTTGTGGTAAGAGCACTCACAATACACTGTCTTAGCAATCATTAAGAATACAATAAATGGTTATTAACTATTAACCATGTTGTACAATAGATCTGTTCAACCTACTCCTGTGATCTAACTGAATGTGACTTTCAACCTCATGCTTGTTGCCTCATTGACTCAAGATGGTTGCTTCATCTCCAACATTGTGTCCATTTTCAGGGCAGGAGAAAAGAGGACAGACAAAGATATATACGTCAGTTGCCACATCCTCTTTTTAAGGAGTTTTCCCAGAATCTCTTTTCAGAACTTCTATCTATTTTTGCTAGCCAGAACCATACCTATGACCAACCTAATTGCAAAAGAGGCTGGGAAATGTAGTTTCTGTCTGTTCAGACTTCTATTCTGAAAAAAAACCAAAAAACCACATGCTTCTGTTAATACCCAAGAAGCTTAGAAAGCATATTGGGTAGGCAAACAGTCATTGATAGTTACGTGTTTATTTTCATGTATTTTTTAATCTTATCTTTCATTAATGATAGATTACATTTTCTTGGTGAATAAATAGACATTTTTAAATGTGAATTGAAGAAAAAGTAATTAATGGTACTGATATTAGACAGAAAAGGTAGATTTATTAGAGATGGTCTATAGATGATCAAGGTTGAGTGAATGAATCCTACTAGTAAACAACAACTGTGTTGGGATTCTAAGGCATGTTAAAAACAGAAAAGACTTTCAAATAAGTTCTCTGGTCTTTTTTGTGCCTAAAATAAGTGGCAGGAAATATTTTCATGAAAACATTCGCTTTTGCACTAGACCGTGGAGAACAGCAAAATGTTTGAGGGCACAGGCTTTTGCAAACACCAGGCTAAAACAAAAGCCTCTATCAACTGGATTTCTGAGTCTACAAATCTGTCCTTGGGTGCATTATGCATTATGACTGAAGGCCAGTATCTGATAAATGTCAACGCTCGTCCAGTAATTTCCACCTTCGTTGGGTAGCTATGGATGCTGCTAAATCTTGATAAGAGGTAATGGAGAGGTTCTCCTCATTAGCTCAGCCTGGAGAGGCATCATCCAGTCACCTGGAGTGTCAATAAACACTGGCCCTTAATGGTGTTGGCTTAGTGATAATGACACTGCACATTTCTGTTTGTCATTATGAGATTTAACACTGGCTGATTCCCTCTGGATATGGGCTCATTTTCAGGCAGGGGATTAGAGCAATTGGTGTCTCTTAGAATCAATTATTGGCCCCCTCTAGTCTACCTCTTCAGTAATGAATTTGTAAAAAGGAGCCAAGGATGTGTTTGGGACATTCTCTAAGATGTGTTCCTTATATTCACAGACATAAACTATATGACATTTAAAATGCAATAGTCTTAATAAGATCTCAGAGTGAAGAAGAAAATTGAAACTGGGCATGAACAATGGAAGATATGGTCTCAAAAAAACAGCAACAATCTAATTAAGAGGGTGCAATGAAGACAGTAAGTCAAAAGTGCAGCTAGAGTAAGCAGAAGTAGGGAAAATAACAAGATGATCCCCTCACCACATGCTGAATAGAAATCAAATATGTATTGCTTAATAGGAATGAATAGCACTATTTGAATTGTTTTGGGAGGAAAACAACTCTATCTTTAGAAGTTTTAATACAATCCTGACTGGAGTTCTAGACCCCATTTAATCACTGCTTTTTATTTTAAACTGCTTTATGGAGGCGTAAATTTCATACCATAAAAATCACTCATTTTAAATGTATAGTTCAATGATTCCTAATAAACTTATAAATTTGTACAAACATCTTCCAATCTGCTTTTTAGAACATGTAACATCATCGAGAAAACTCCCTTTGTGCCCATTTCCTGTCAATTCCCCCAGTTCCTGACAACCATTGATCTTTTTTCTCTACCCATAGATTTATCTTTTCTAGAAATTTCTTGTAAATGAAATCATAGAGTATACAGTTTTTATGTGTGGTTTCTTTCCCTTGGCACAATGATTTAATGCTCATCCATGCTGTAGTGTGTATCAGTAATTTGTTCCTTTTTATTGTTGAGTAGTAATATTCCATTGTATAGATCACATTTTGTTTATCTGTTTACTAGCTGATGGACATTAGATTTTTTTCCACTTTTTGGCTCTTATGAATAATGTCACTTTGGATGTTTGCTCACGAGTCTTTTTGTGAACATGTTTTCATTTTTCTTGGATGTATACCTAGAAGAGGAACCACTACGTTATAAAGTAAATATAATTTTAGCTCTTTAAGAAATTGCCAAACTGTTTTCCAAAATGGCTGTATCATTTTACATTTACACCAGAAACACATGAGAGTTCCAGTTTCTCCACGTCTTCACCCGTGTCTTTCATTGTCAGTCTTTTGGCTTATAGCCATTCTAATGGGTGGGGAGTGGTATTTCCCTAATGTCTAATAATGTTGAACATGTTTTCATGTGGTTACTGTTTGTATAATATATTTTTTGGATAAAATGTTTATTTAAGTGTTTTGCACATTTTTTAATTTGAGTCATTTGTCTTCTTCTTATTGAGTTGTGAGAGTTCTTTATGTGTTTTGCATAAAAGTTCTTTAGCAGATATGCACGTATTTTGTCTCAGTCTTTGACTTTCATTTTTATTTTCTTAATAGTGCTTTTTGAAGAGGAAAATATTTTCATTTTGATAAAGTCCAATTTGTCAATTTTTTTTTTATTTTACAAATTATGTTTGTTAGTGTCATAGCTAAGAAATCCTTGCATAACCCAAATACAACAAAGATGCTCTCTTATGTTTATTTTTTAGAAGTTTAGCCACCACTTTTAGCAAACAAAATGGTAAATCCACAAAATTTCTGAGGTTTGGAGCCAATGGAGAAAGTATGAAGTAATTGATACCCAGTTTTCTGGGGGTCAGTCAGGGTGAGTTATTTCCTGTCTATAAGCCTATGAAAGCTTTCATAAGAAGAGTTTTATGAATGTGCTCATATATTTTTCAATGCCTGCAGAGACACTGACAAAAGGAGAGCCTTCCATGGTTCCTCGTGGCATTTTATTCTTATGGCAATAGAAGAGGAAAGAGATTAAAGGAGGAGAGATTGTAGTCTGACCTAAGGGAAAACATTTTCCTGACCAAAGGAAATCCTGTGCAGTGTGACTGAGAAACATTTAGGACTCCTGTAGATCATCTGCAGAAGAACAGGCAGACATGGGGTTCATATTTCCATGGAAGAGCAAAAGAGCTGAGCTATGGATGGATAATGATAATGATGCTATAATCTGTAACAATAATTTATTATTAAAATAGTATATTTTAAAATATTTTGTATTAACAATACAGTTATTAGATGCTTACTGTTTGTCAAGTACCGAACAAATTTTTTAAAACACAATGTTTGATTTAGTCCTTAAACCAACTCTCTAAATTAGTTTTATCCACTTTACAAAGAAGCTTAAAATCCATAAAGTTAAAGTAACTAAGCAGAGATCTCCTAGTTAACACATAAGAGTGGAGATTTGAATACTGGCTGGTTTCGTTTCTGAACCTGTATAATCAATCGCCTCACTCTACTGCCTCCAGTGTAACCTTGGAGCCTCTCAAGGTTGAAGGTCAGCATATGGAATACGTAATGCAAAGCACTGTTTTAAGTCGGGAGATGTAACAGCTAGCAAAATAGATAAGGCCCCTGAATTCATGGGCCTTGTATTCTAGTGGGAAGCAACCAAAAAAGGAACAGATAAACAGATATATTAACAATAAAGAAATATATGATAGGAATAAATCCTATGCACAGAATTAACTTCATAGAAAGTTATTTTTCCACCCATAGAAATTGACAAAAACTTGATTTTCTGACCAATCCTTTTTTCTTTGCGTCTTCTTTAGGTTTTCCTTTCAAAGCACATATGAGAAAGCTCCAAAAGCTCCTTCATCATAATTTGCAGCATCTTTGCCTTAGTTTAATGTGCAGGACAACAACAGCAATAAGTGAATGGTCCCAAGAACCTCTCATAGTACATAAGTTTGTTTCTGAAGAATGGAAGAGTAGCTAATTTAACCAGAACATATTTAATAAATATCTTATGTGAACTTAAATAACTTATTATCCTGTGTATTTAAATGTATTCACATCTAATTTTCACAAAATTTATATTTAAACATCAATACTATCAGAAACTCCTAGATACGAGAATTATTTTAGAAGCAATATTTACTTTAAATTTTTCCCACTATAGGCATACTTTATAAATCATCCTGAACAAATAGTTGAACAAGATCTACTGAAATTTATGGTCTGGGTGATTTAGAGGTTGAAGGAATCACTATCAGGCAAGAGGACACAGGAAAATGGTGAGATTTAGGGCACGGAGGAAATATAGGGACGGCGTGGTGAGATTTGTTTTAGGGCAGGGTTTCTCAACCTCAGCACTATTGGGCAGATCATTTTTTTGTTGTAAGACGCTGTCCTGTGCATGTAGGATGGTTAGCAGCTCCCTGGCCTCTACTCACTGGACCCCAGTAGCATCCCTGACTCCAGTTGTGATCGACAAAAATGTCTTCAGATATTGTCAAATGTCCCCAGGGAACAAAACCACCCCCCCGTTGAAAATTACCGGTCTAGGGTGTTTTGAGATTGAGGAACAGGAAGAGAATCCAGATGGATCTCTCTGGCAAAAAGTCAGCAGTGTGAAAACGGAGCAGCAAAAGAGGTTAGGATGTAATGATCAGAAGACATTCACGTGGAAATGATAGTTGACGTCAAGAATTCTGAGTCTCCTAAGGGAGAATGTGTAAACGGAGAGCAGAACAAGGCCAAGGGCAGTTCCTTGGAGCATTGCTTGCATTTGGAGGACGGAAGGGACTAGGAGAGCCAAAGAAGGGAAAGGGAGGGCAGGGCTGGGCCAGGGCCAGGAAATAAGAGCAGAGTTCAAGGTCAAAAAAGACAAGACAGTTTCAATAATATTGCTGTATATGCTCCAAGCATTTTAGAATATTGGAGCAAACTTTTTCTGGATTTGTGAGTTTTTTATAGTCAGATGGAAAAAATTGTGTGGTTAAATATCATTTCAGTGAATGACAGTTGGTATGTGGGTCCTAAAATAAATAGGACTCCTTGGGTTACAAATATCTGAAAACTAACTCTGAATTGTTAAACAAAAACGGGACATTTATCTTTATTGGACCAATGACAAATAAAAAATTTAGGCCTCAGAAAGAACCAGAACGGGGATTCTCTCTCTCTCTGTGTTTTCTTTCTATCTGTATATATTCCTCTGGTTTTTACATTGATACCATTATTCTTTCACACTTTAGAGAAATTTTCTGTACCGCCAAGTCCATGTGTAGGAAAAGTGTCCGCTCCTTATAGGACATTATGTTTTCTTGAGTCAACACAGCATTAGACATATCTATACCTGCTTAATGATGATTCCAGATTCTCGGGTAAAGGTTATAATTGGCTCATTTTAGGTCAGATGTCCACCTGTGACCCAATGACCTGTGGCAATATATTCACAGGAAAATACTCATTGTAATTTTGTCAATGGAAGGTTGCAGATGGGCATAGTAAGGGTAAGAAGTAAGGGATAATTTCAAAGAGAAGGACGGAAGCAGACTTCAGAGTTGGTAGGTAGAGCTAGAAAGAAGTAGAAGAAAATCATTGAAAAGTTTGATCTATAAATAATAATGCGATATCCCGAAAGTTGAGTTTAGAAAATGTGAGACTAGAAGTTGCATGCGGTATCAGCAGAGGAGGAGGAGCAGATGCTAAGGGGAGGATGGCAATCTCAGGGTCGGATGAATGGGATGATGAGGGCGTCGGGGTGGAGAATGGTGGTGAGGATGGAGAAGAAGAGAAGCTGACTTGGGACAAGTCCAACAGGACTTGATGACTGACTCTGTCTAGGATGGGAACAGGAGTGAAAATTCAAAGATGCCTCCAAGGCATCTAAATTGAGTGATTTGGAGGAAGATAATTATTCGACTTTAGTAATTGGACAGAGAAATTAGAGAATGAGTCAATTTAGAGAGGGAAGGGATATAGGTCAGTGTAAATTACCCATTTTTTTGATATGTGAAAATTCCAAATAAGAAAAATGGCCCCACTTCAAACATGAATAATAACTGCAATGTCTTCTATTCATTGGAACTTTGCAGTTGCTTGAAAAGGACTTTGCATGTATTGTTTCACTTCATTCTGACAATGAGGTGAATGAAACTCAGACAGGCGAAGTTACTTGGCCAAATTTACAAAGCCAGTGAACAGCAGATGAAAGAACTAAAACAGGCTAATCTGACTTTAATGCACTGCATTCTTCCTCGTAAACATAACCACCCTCACTGAAAACAAAATTGCAGACTTGTCAGTATGGTAATCCTAAAAGCAGGCCCCCCGGGAGGAAATTTCAGCTGGTTCTGAGAGGATTGGCCTATGTGCATCAGGGCTACTAAGTTCACCCTAGGAGGGGCCAGGCAGCTTGCCGCCCTCAGGGGTTCAGGATGGACAACCACAAGGCCGTGATCAATGTGCTTATTTATCTTAATTGCCAATTTACCAAAGGCAACAGCCATCTAAGGACATGAGGATCTGGCCAAGGACATAGTCATGTGGAAAGGAAGGGGTAGAAGGATGGCCACAAGAATGCCAGCTCTTTTGCCTAAGGCTCATAAATCTGCATGGAGACTCTGCAGGCATGGAGATCAGAGGTCTCTGGCCCAGGACACTGTCTCCAGGTCCTGTCCAGACATCCCTGGGTTCTCCTTAAGGCCAGACAGTAGGAGCTAACTGCCAGGGCTTGGCTTGGCCCCGGGCACATCAGAGGACTTGAATGGGGAAGCGAAGCAGCAGGAGCACAGCGCAGGCCTTACCCGGTGAGTGACGAGGGTGTAATAGCAGGCTCTGCTTCCTGCAATCTGGCTTCATGGATGTACAGTCCTGAAAGTCCTCCAGGCCTGAAGCAGCAGCAAGCTAGGCAGGCCAGCGCTGGGAGGTCAGCATGAGGTAGCCTCTCTGTGAGATCACTAGGGAGTGCAGCTTTCAGTCAAAGGGTTACGTTCCCTAGGCTGTGCTGGTTCTGTGGCAGGAAGGGGGCTTTCAGCTGGATGGAAGCACCCAATAGGGTGCCTCTAATCTCCTGGTGCTGGAACGTCTCTTCCTCTGTGGATACCACATGCACCCTCATTGCTGGCACCCCTGTGTCAGCTTTACCAGCCCTCCCCATGCTGGACCCAAAAGACATTACTTTTTATATCTCAATTTATTTTTAATGGCTGTATAACACATACATAGCAAAGGGCACACATCTTAAGTGTGTGGATTGATACACTTTTATGTAGGCATATATCCTAGTAACCACCTTGATCAAGATATAGAACATTCAAATAAACCTACAAGGTTTCCTCGTGTACCTCCATGGTCACCCTCCCCCTACCCGGAAGTAACTGCTAATTTAATTTCTGTCATCATAAATAATGTTTGCTTCTTCTTGAATATCAAGTAAATGAAATAATATATTATGTTACGTATTTTTTAATTTTGGCTTCTTTCACACAGAGTAACGTCTATAAGATTCATTCATTTTGCAACATGTATTAGTAGATTGTTCATGCTTACTGCTACATAACAATCCATGGTATAGATATATTAATATAATAAATTTACCCATTCCCCTGTTGATGGACATTTGGGTCATTTCCAGTTTTTAAGAGTTATGAATATGGCTGCTATCAACATTCTTGTATATATCTTTTGGAGGACGTGTACTGTTATGTACTGTTATTTCTCTTGGGTATTTACCTAGGTATGGAATTTCTGGGACATAAGACTTAGGACTAGGTTTAACTTTAATAGATATTTAGATATTACCAAACAGTTCTCCAAAGTGGTTTAAATCGATGCACACTCCATTAGCAATGTATGAGACTTAGAATTGCTTCATATCCTCACCAACACTTTTTTTAGTACTGTCTTTTTTAATTTTAGCCATTCCACAAGAAATTCTTCAAAAGCTGGAGGAGATCCCATGCTACCATCCTTTGCCTTCTTTCTTGACAAATCCCTTTTGTTTCTCTCTGGTTTTCTTTCTTTTTTTTTTTTTTTGTTCTTGGTGAAAATTATTTATTTATTTATTTCCTTCAAATACTTTTTTTTCAAAAATATTTAAGGGGTACAAATGTTTTTGGTTACATGAATGGACTGTATCATATTGAAATTAGGGCTTTCAGTGTGCCCATCACTAGAACAGTATACGTTGTACCCAGTTGGTAGATTTTTATCCTTCACCCCTTCCCCTCCCACTTCTTAGTTTTCAATGTCCATTACACCACTTTATGACCACATGTAGCCCTCATTTAATTCCCACTTATAAGTGAGAAAATGTAGTATTTGTTTTTCCACCTCTGAGATACTTCTCTTAAGATAATGGTCTCCAGTCCCATCCCAGTTGCTGCAAAAGACATTATTTCATTCCTTTTTATGACTGAATAGTACTCCATGGTATGTACATATATCAACATAAGTGTCCATCAACTGATAAATGGATAAAAGAAATATCTCACATTGCCTTTATCCATTCATCAGTTGATGGACACTTAGGTTGATTCCATATCTTTGCAATTGTGAATTGTGCTGCAGTAAACATTCAGGTACAGGTGTCTTTTTATAAAATGATTTCTTTTCTTTTGGGTAGATAGATACCCATTACTGGAATTGTTGGATCAAATGGTGGGTCTACTTTTAGTTCTTTGAGAAATCTCTATACTGTTTTCACAGCAATTGTACTAGTTTACGTTCCTACCAACAATGTATAAGTAAGTGTTTTTCACTTTATCTGATCCAACATCTATCTTTTTTCAACTTTTTAATAAGGGCCATTCTGACAGGGGTAAGATGGTATCTCACTGTGGTTTTAATTTGCATTTTGCTAGTAACCGTGATGTTGAGAATTTAGTCATATGTTTTTTGACCAAATCTGTTCATGTCTTTTACCCACTTTTGATGGGGTTGTTTTTTTCTTGCTAATTTTTTAAGTTTTTTGTAAATTCTGGATATTAGTCCTTTGCCAGATATATAGTTTGCAAATATTTTCTCCCATTCTGTAAGTTGTCTATTTATTCTGTTGATAATTTCCTTTGCTGTGCAGAAACTTTTTAGTTTAATTAAGTCACATTAATTTATTTTTGTTGTTGCTCTATTTGCTTTTGAGGTCTTAGTCATAAATTCTTTGCCTAGAACCAATGTCCAGAAGAGATTTTCCTACATTTTCTTCTATAATTTTTATGGTTTCAGGTCTTACATTTAAGTCTTTAATCCATTGTGAGTTAATTTTCTGTATACAGTGAAAGATAGGGATCCAGTTTCATTTTTCTGCATGTGGCTATCCAGTTTTCCCAGCACCATTTATTAAATAAGGCATCCTCTCCCCAGTGTATGCTTTTGTCTGCTTTGTTGGAAATCAGTTGATCATAGCTATATGGTTTTATTTCCACAAGCTTTTGTCATCAGACATTTACAAAACATTCTACCCCAAAACTTCAGAATATACATTCTTCTCATCAGCACATTGGACATTTCAAAGATAGATCATATGTTAGGCCTCAAAATGAGTCTCAACAAATTTAGAAAAAATAAAAATCATACCATATATCTTTTCATACCGCAGTGGAATAAAACTAGAAATCAGTTCCAAGAGGAACTCTTGAAACTACACAAATAAATGTAAATTAAACAAACTGCTGCTCAATGATGCTTGGGTCAATGAAGAAATTCAGATGGAAATCAAAAGATTTTTCAAATTGAATAACACAGGTGACACAAGCTTCCAAAACCTCTGGGATACAGAAAAAGCAGTGCCAACAGGGAAGTTCGTAGCCTGAAATGACTACATCAAATTTTTTAATTCAACTATGACTTATTCATCTTTGTAACCACAGTATAACATAAATAGAAAACGTGTTATTTTGGTAATGCAACGTTTGATGAATTAAGAAATGAATCACCAATTAAATGGATCTAGACTTAACAGAAAATAAAACATAATAAAAGAATACCTGCCAATATTTTGTTGAGTTACACAAAGGGATCATCAGGATTTTCTTCCAATCCTGGCCTTTGTATCTGACAAAAATTCTATTAAATCAGCCCTTGAAGAATAAGATCATTGTCCATTACATTAAAAACATGGGTGACAGTCACAGAAACTATGCCAAATGCTGCACACAAATTATCTCATTTAATACTCTCGGTAATTCAGTGAGCTTGCAGTTCTTTTCCTCAATTTACACCCCAGACGCTTAGAGTTTAAGTGACCTATACCAAGGATCACTCAGGTGCCATGAAATAGAGCTGCAATTTAAAATTTAAGTTTCACTTACCTCAGGACAAGCAACTTCAACTTTTTCACAGTGTAAATGCAATCATTCATTTGAGAGAAAGAGAGATAGAGAAGAAAAAGAATCTTTACTACTACATTGCTCATGGAAATGAATAATTATTCATCAAGTGGACATGTGATTAGGCATTTTGGTTAGCTATATATGAAATCAGCTCCATGAGGCTTTATATCATTTCAGGATAGTTATAACTATTTCCACTAAATTCTTTGCATTGTAAACGAAGAAGTTATCATTTTAATTTTGTTAAAAAGGCTAAAAGGCTATCATAACACTAAGGGTTGATTAGACATCATTATACTATACACAGTTTCTTTGGTTATTCATTACTGTGTAACAAATCATCCCAAAACTTGGTGGCTTAAAATAACGACAACTCTATTTGCTTGCGATTCTATAATCTGGACGGGGCTCAGCTGGGCGGCTTGTCTATGCTCCATTTGGTATTAGCCAGACTGACTCATAGATTTGCAGTCAGCTGTAAGCTCTACTAGGCCTAGATGAACTAAGATGGTCTCATTGACAAGTCTGGCACCTCAGCTAGGTTGGCTGGAACAGCTTGGGGCTGGCTATGTTTCTTTCTCCCTTGTTTTTCATCATTTAGGGCTTCCCTAACCACATGATCTCTCATGCTTAAGGAGTCTATACCAAATTTCCTCTCACTTCCACTATATTCCCAATACAATATGTTCATGTTTTCATGTGCACCACACTTAAAATATTTGTGAGGCCCTAAATTCTTCTGGGCAATGATCATGTTTTGCAACCCAACTGGTAATAGGTCTCCCAGCAAAGAAAGTGTCCCATCTTCAGCTGCTAGCCATGTCATGAAAATGGGTGTATATACAACATAATGATTATATTTCCACCTGTCCTGTAATGATCCCATCTCCATATGCACCATATGCAAGGGAATGATTACATCTCTTTCTGCAATGTAATTATAACAGGTTTATCAGCAATACAAAAATCCCAATTTCCACCTGAAATGCAATTGATATCATCATTATGAGCAATATAAGGAGCATATCTCTACCATAAATGTAATTAACGCATTGCCTTTTGCACATAGAAATTGCATTTCTTCAGGAAATGCAATAACCGTTCTATCTGTAGTGCAATGATCCCATCTATTTGTGCAAGTTAATTATCGCTTTTCCACTTGCCAAGCCATAATGATAGGTATTCCTATAGGGCAGTGATTGCATCTTTGCCCTCAGGGTAATGATCACATATGCAATATGAGATAACAAAAATCGTCTTCAGGGCAATGATCAGATTCCTTTGCACAGGATAATGATAACACATCCACTTTAATCTAAAGATAGCAGTCCTTTTGTCAATGCTGTGGTGCCAGCTTCCCCTGCAGTGACAACGGGTGACAGATATTGATGCAGCATGTGTTCACAACTACCTGATGTGTAAGGGTGAATTTTGTAGGCAGCTGAAGTCCTACTTGGAGGTGGCATAATGACAGGAGAAACAGTGCTAGCGACAAAGAGATCTGAGTTTAAATAGTTGCCCCCATGTAGTCTGTGTGATGTGGGGCAACTGACTTAGCTTCTCTGAAACAGGTTGCAAAACTGAGAATGATAACAGCTTTTTTTGGTGAAAAGATTGGCATGAATATAACATTTCTCAACATAGAGCCTGGCCCTTAAGTAAAGTTCATTAATTTTCTTCTCCTTCCAGTTCATCCCTAGACCAAATTCTTATCCTGATTTCCCCAGAATCTGAACCCCATCATCACCTCTCCCAACTCCAACCCCAACTAACACTTGCACATTCTTATTCTGAAGCCCTTCCCCTTCCCCTCTCTTTCACTTAGTTTTTCATTTCTGCCTGCAAATGTGCCTATACCTCCTATAAATCTTAGAATGTTGTTTTCTGACTCTAATTCAATTATTTCCCATTGGAAATACATTTTCTTAGCTTCTAAAATTGTTCTGCCTGTTTTCTTGCATGGTGACCACCATCTATCCACATACTCAAGGAAGAAACCTGGACATCAACTCTCTTCCCACTATGATTTACTCCATATTTCCAATCCGGCACCGTGTGCTGTTGATTCTGTCCCCTTAATGACATTCACTATTATGCTGGCCTCAGTCTGTCCCCATGGCTACTATCTTAGTTTAGGCCTTCAGCATTGTTCACACAAATGGATATTTAACTCATCTTGGGCTATGAAAAGATTTTCTAAGGAAAAAAGAAGAGACTTATGGATAGGAGTATATTGGAACTCTAAAATGTCATAAAATCTTAAACAACAAGAAGCAGTTAAGACATTTTAAAATGGACAAAGAATATTTACTAGGTATTTTCTGGATAAAGTATCAATATTCCTGGTAAGCAAAGAGCTTTTGTCAATTAACTATAAAATCGTGAATGCCTCAATAGAAAAATAGGAATATACACCAAGAGATAATGCATTAAAGAAGAAAATACAATAACTGGTAAATATAAAACAGTTTTAATATCTATAATAATTTGTTAAAGTTCATATTTAAATAGCATTATTAGTTTTTACTCATATTTCCAGAATAAAAAAAAGCACCATAATTATGAAAAAATGACACCTGTCCAGTAACTCCCTTTGAAGTAACTTGTCTAAGTGCACTCTCTCTCTCTAAAAAGATAGACACAAAAATAGGTAGATATAAGTATAAACATAGATGTAAAGAAAACTTATAAGGCGTGATAGATAAGAAGAGAAAGTTTCCAAAATCTTAAAGAAAAAGTAATCTACTAAAAATGATTGCAGTATCCAGAAGGAAATTTCAAGAAACTATGACACTCAAATATGCAGAAAGTTATGATCCTTAAATGTAGGGAAAAGAAATAATTAAGGAGATAGTGGACCTTCACACACACATACATATAAGGACATTTTTAGAGGTAAACTAAGTTAAGCAAGGATTAGTGAAAATTTTTTTTTAAATCCCAATACAGTTCACATTGAGTACAGAAGAGAATATAATTGCTATTGTAGGGATGTTGAATCAGTCGTGTGGAGGATATTTTGAGAAAATATCTGAGAATAAAAAGTAAAGGAACAATGAGATAAAAATGGCAAGAGAGAAAATTTTAGAATGAACAAAGAATGGAGAACTAAAAGAGAAATAATAGGTTCTTCTAAAGAAAGAGTCTATGAAAAATTAGGAAAATGAAAAGAGAGACAATAATAACATTTGTAGTAAAAGAAATTACCATAATATGGGGAGAAGCTGTATTTGCAGATTGCAAAGCTTTACTGAGAACCAGGTAAAAATAATAGGATGAAAGCCGTGAGTATATTCTTACCTTTTTTTTTAAAGCATAAAAAAATTTTAAATGTTAAAATTGTTTTGGTAAAAATAATTAAAACTTATAATAAATTTTAAAATATATAAATATGTTAATACCTTGGAAGGAACAAAAATTTATATAAGCTGAGACTTTTAATCTAAAACATGAAATTCTAAAAGAAAAAATAGCCACGCCTATAAAATTTTGATGGGAATAGGCTATGTACTTCACTTATTTATTTATTTATTTGTGTGTGTGTGTGTGTGTGTGTGTGTGTGTGTTTTAAAGAATGCAACCAAGTTGTTTTACATTGAAGGAAAAACATGCTTTGTAAAATACAAAAATGTAGAAAATTATATTGCTCGTGGTTGCTTCTTGGTCAGGGAGTTGAGATGTTGGAGGAGGAAAAAATAAACAAATCTGAAAAATGTGCTTCTGTTGGTTGAGACAAGACCCAACATTTCATATCAAATAAAGGTTAAATGGGGGAAAAAGACCCTCTCAATAAAGCACCAAAAACAGTTATTAAAAATCCAGTCTTATCTGCTTTCTGCCTCGTTAAAATAAAAAAAATAAAAATTTAAGCATTTTGTAAAAATGTATAATGTAGAATTAATGTTGTAATAAGCTGAATCCATTTCTAAACCTTTAATTTTCAAAACCTAGAAGTATTTGTGTGTGCATAGAAGAAAAAATAAAAGTGAGCTACATACCCATGTAGCTTTTTCTAAAATGACAATGAGGGTGAGAGAGGTAAAATAATCATTTTGAAATAGCTAAGGTACTTTTAAAATAGCATTGAAAGTATGATGCCTGCTGGAAAATATACTGTTTGCAAACCAAAAGGAAAAAAATAGAAAAAATAAGCAAGCAGGGTAGTGTGTGTGTGTGTGTGTGTGTGTGTGTGTGTATTTTATAACATTTAAACCATGGCACAACACAAAAATCCAGGCAAAATACACTCCTATCACCACAATAATTCACCAGAAGATTAAAACAACAATAACCACAAAATCTTAGAAAAGAGGAGGAAAAAAATCATCACTGTTTTAGGGAAATGACATTGCCTACATGGAAGGCCCTGCCACATCACGATGTTTGTCACCTCCCTGCCTCCATTTCTTTGACTCCTTCTGATCAGAAAGCCCATCCTGTCATTAACCTCTTGGTGAACTGATGGTCTTTTAAATTTGCATCTTGCCTTTATAAAAGACCTTGTCTCACTGTGCTTCCCATCCCTCAAGTATCCACCCTTCTTCTGAAAGTCTCTGCAAGCTGCTGGAAGACCGCAGTGTCACTTAGTGCCCATCAAGCTTGTTTCCCTTTGACAAGACCCTTGAAGCACGAACATTATTCTATTTATCTTTGCAATCTTATCCTTTATGCAATGCCAGATGCATTTTCAACCTTTTGTAAGTTTGCGAAGAATAAATGAGTAAATTAATAAATTCACTGATGACTCTACTATTTCTGATATCTATTGTGCTCCAATTCAGTGCTGGAGAACACACTCCCTCTTATAATAGTTTGGTGTTTCTCCTACCCATTGAAACAGCTCTCTCAAAAGACACCAAATACCAGATACATGCTCCTAATTTTTGGAAGGTTATTTGGTGACAAGAGTTGAGGCAGAAGGATAAACAGAGTGTTCTAATGTGTGTATGTGTGCATGCACACGTGTATATATGAGCATGTCCATGTGCGTGATAGTGTTTATCTGAGAGCATGTGTGCATGTGCTTGTACATGCATGCATGTGTCTCTGCCTTTTGAAGGAGAGGGCAGAAAGGAAAGGCAGAAGTAGAAATAGCATCATAGCAGAAGAAAGAGCATGTACAAATCTGGGGAGACAGAGAAGGCTGTATATCTAAAGACTATTCTCCAATAAAAGAAATTAGTGATCCTTGGAGAAATAGCTGATTCTAGGACTGGAGAAAGGAAACTACACGATAAGCCCCAAACATCTTGCAGTGCCAGAACATAAGAAAATGTTCAAGAAACAAAAGTATAGGATTATGTCAGAGGGACGTGGGGACTAACCAGAAAGAGCTCCTAATGGCCAATGCTGGAACTATCTGAGCAACAAAATAAATAATGGTAGTATTGAGTTATAACCCCCCGCATAAAGTAAAAAAAATCATCAATCCATAATGATATAAATAAATGATTGAATAAATAAATAAATACATGGAGGAGGACCAAACTTTTCTTACGAAAGAATTCTAATTAATAAATACAAAAGGAGAGGGGAAATAAATATCGCTGTTGGAGCATCACAGTAACCACTGCTGCAGGCGCAATCCATGAACAAATGCTAAAATAGGCATACAGAATTCTAAGGAAGAAAAGAATATTGGCATCATCTCAAATTATCTTCCCCCAAGTTTGCTAATTACTGTGGTGATTTTAACACTTGACCCAAAACTCTTTAATTCCCTTCCTTCCAAATAGTGAAGTTTAATTCCCCTTCCCTTGAGTATGGAATGCACTTGGTGACTTGCTTCTAAGGAATAGAGTAAAGAAAGGGAAAAATAATAACTTTACAGTAGAGAAACCCAGAGACACTCATCAATTAAGTAACCAAGGTTAACATCACCAGTAATAAGACCTATTGTTACCATGTACCCCTGATAAAATGTGATGAGAGGGGTACATCACCTCTGTGGCATTCTCCCCCCCAAATCAATAACCTCAGTCCATTCGTGAGAAAATGTCAGACAAACCCAAATTAAGGGACATTAAACAAATACCAGACCAAGTAATCTTCAAAAGTATCAAGGTTATGAAAGACAAGGAAAGGCAGAAACTCTCATAGACTGCAGAAGAACAAGGAGACACAATGACTAAATGCAATATGGTGTCCTGGATTGGATCCAGGGGCAGGAAAAGGAAAGGATGGGGCATCCAAAGAAAGCCTGAAGTTTAGTTAACAGCATATATGAATGTTAATTTCAGTTAATAGCATACATGAATGTTAATTTCTTAGTTTTGGTAAATTTACCATGGTTATGTAAAATGTTAACATTAGAACCTAGGTGAAGTTTGTATGGGAACACAGTACTGTCTTTGCAACTCTTCTGTAAGTCTAAAATTATAGCAAAAAAAAGTTTAAAAGCATGCAGGTATGCACCTACTTGGGCCTCCTAGATGTTCTTCCACTGTCCCAAACAATGCTACAAGACAATACTTGATTAAATAAACAGACGTTAGTAACCAATGCACCCTTCCTTAAAGAATCAAGAAGCACCAGGAAAACAGTAAGTTTTGTAATGGGCCTCTTTATAACTTTTTTCATCTTGCACTTTATTATATGTACGTATATGTATATATTTTCCTTGCCTTTTATTTTATTTAGGCGCTTTCTAGAGTTCAGCTGTCGCTCAGGGCATCAAACTAATTTTATCCTCAGCCATGATTGCAGAGCTGCATGCATAATGAACCCCGTTATTGCTCCTGTTATTAAGTAGACCGTCGGGGACATGGATGGGAGGGAGGCCACGATCCAAAGGCAACGGCTGTTGCTGGCGCTGCCTGCCCTCAGTCATCGACTGAGTCCTACCAGGCCAAGAAAAAAAGCACATGCAGAAAGAGAGGCAAATGATCCTGCTCCTTGATGTGAGGAAATGTCAGAGGTTTGTATTGGCTTTGAGGCACTGACTTTTGTTATTTGTTTAATGCAAAATGAAGCTATTTTTTATTGACCATTTGAAAGGACTGCATATATTGAGAACCAGCAGCATGTCAGCTATTGTCTGGGGTGTTTTGATGAATGTTATTTTATTTAACCCTCCCAGCAAGTCTGTGAAGAGGACGGAGTCATCCTCTGTTTATAGATGGGAAACTGAGGCTGCGAGATGCTAAATATTCCTCGTAAAGTCTTCCATGTGGTTAGCAAGTGGTTAAGCCCATTAGAGTGGTAGACAGTAGTCCAGACATCCCAAGGATATGCTTTCCCACCTTCGTAGTTACCGGAAGCAGAAAGCTGTTTTACTATGTGGTCAAAAACAGCAGAGTTGCCAAATTTTAAAGTGTGTGTGAATAAGGTGAGACCTAATTAAAATGAAGATTCTGATGCAGTAGGGTGGGCCCTGAGATTTTTATTTCTAACAAGCTCTAAGGTGCTGCTAATGCTACGAGTCCACGGTTCACACTTGAAGTAGCAAGTAGGAAGGACTGGAATGCCTACTATTATGAAGTCACATCTTAGATTTAAAAAAGGAAAGTGGAAATTAATGGTAAAATTCGAATATAGTGGCTAAACATTATCCACTTTGAAACTATCAACTCTTGTTAGTTTTGATTTTAGGGACTCAATGGACTGAGCCTAGAGCTAACAGCTTAGAGTAGGCCTTAACATAAATCAGGAAGAATGGAAACCACTGTAAATGCCTATGGTTTCAGGGACAGAGGAAAAAAAGAAAGGATTTGTAAAGGTTTGTATGGATGCCTTCATGCGCTCACATGGAGACTAGACCTCCTGTGTACCCACACTCAACTCCTATCCTCCAGTCTTCCTTATGAAACACTAAAAGACCCTTATTAGTGATTTTTTTTTTTTTAAGAGATGGGATCTTGCTTTTTCACCCAGGCTGGAGTGCAGTGGCGTGATCATATCTCACTGCAACCTCAAGCTCCTAAGTTCAATGGAATCTCTCACTTTAGCCTTCTGAGTAGCTGAAACCACGGGTGTGTACATACCTCCATGCCTGGCTTTTTAATTTTTTGTAGAGACTGGGGTCTCGCTATGTTGCCCAGGCTGATCTTGAACTCCTGGCCTCAAGTGATCCTCCTGCCTTTCTGAGTAAGACCCAGGGAGACTCATCTGTGAAAGCTCAGTGGAAAAGGTTGACCATATTAGCTGTTTCACTTTGGGAAGTTGCTTCATTTCTCTAAGCTCCAATGGCTTGTCAGTAAAAACAGAGTTCGGGAAGGTTTAAACGCACTTCGCACTATGTCAGAAACTTAAAAGTTGCAAATGCAGGTTCTCCAGCATCCCTTCCTCTCCACCTTTATCGGACACATACATCACAGATATTTCCTTCCAGTCTGTAGCTTTGCTGTTCCATGTCTTTTGATGGCAGTACTTTTTGAAAAGAAGTCTTTAATTTTGAGGAAGTCCAGTTTACCATTTTATTTCTCTTATGGTTAGGGTATCCCATTTCCTGTCTACGAAATTTTTGCCAAATTCAAGTACTTAATGATTTTTTCCTATATTTTCTTTTAGAACTTTTGTGGTTTTAGCTTTTACATAGGCATATGATCCATTTTGAATGAATTTTTATGTATAGGAATGAGGTAAGATTCGAGGGTATTTTTTCCATATGGATATTATTTCAGTACTATTTCCTGAACAACCATAATTTCCCTATTGAATCACCTTGGTATCTTTGCCAAAAATCAATTGACCACGTATGTGTTGATGTATTCCTTGTCTCTCTATTTTTCTGTGAATCTACATATCTATGCTTACATCAATATCGCAGTCTTGATAACTAACTTTATATTAAATCTGGAAATCAAATAGTGTATCAAGTAGCCCTCAAACTTTCTTATTATTTCACAAAATTGCTTTGGCTATTCTTTGAATTTCCATATAAATTTTAAAATAAAATTTTACGTTCCTATAAAAAAGGCATGTAGAGATTTTGAATGAGATTTCTTTGAGTCCATGGATCAACTAGAGGAAAATTGATATCTCATGAAAATGCTAAGGTTTTCCATTTATTTAGTGGATTTCAGTATATAGGGCTCACAAATATTTTAATTCTTCCTTAAGTATTATATTTTTGATGCTATTTAAATGATATTACTGTAAATTTTACTTTCATTTCTTCTCAACTACCATAAAATACAATTAATTTTTATGTATTGACTTTATACCTGATAATTTTACTAAATTCACCTGTAAGTTTTAGCATTTTAAAGAAATATTTCTCGGAATTTTCTATGTACAGTATCATGGCCAGGGTCTCCAGGAAAAAGTTGAATATAAGACATGAGAGGAGGAACCTCTTAAATTCAATATTTTACTATTAAGAGTGATGTATTCTCTAGGTGTTTCTTAACATCTAGGTAGATCAACGATATTAAAAGTTTTTTTCTTTTCCAGTAGAAGAAGTTAAACTTATAAATTTCCCTCTAACATAGCTTTAGTTGCATCCCACAAATTTTATCATGTTGTGTTTTCATTACCATTTAGTTCAAAATATATTTTAATTCTTCCTGCCATTTCTTATTTGAACCATGTATTTAGAAATGTATTGTTTACATTTCAAATATTTGGTGATTTTTTCAGAAATCTCTGTTATTATTTTCTTTAGTCTTATTGTGTTAGAGAACATATTATGTGAAATTTCAAATCTTTTAAACTTACTGAGAAATTTTTTAGGGACCAGTATATGTGATCTATATTGGTAGACGTTCTATGAGCATTTGAATTGATGTTTCTTCATCATCAGTTATTAAATTATTAAAATATATTTTAATTTTTGCTGTAATATCCTGTTTGCATCATGGATTTAGGAATGTGTTATTTAAATTTCAACATCTGGGTATTTTCTAGAAAACTTTTTGTTTAGATTTTTAGTTTAATCTTGTGCTTAGAGACCATAATTCTTTAAAATTTGAGAAAATTTTTATGATCTCTCTTGATAAGTGTTCGATGTACACTTAAAAAGGATGTGTATTCTGACATTGTTGGGGGCAGTATTCTATAAATTTGGTCAGGTCAGTTGGTTGCATTGTTTAAGAGTTTGATATTGTAACTGGTTTTTAATCATACTATCACTTCCTGAACCAATCGTGTTGAAATCCCTAATGATATTTGTGGATTTCTTTTTTTCTCTCAGAATTTCTTGGCATTTTATAGTTCTAGAAATGGAAATCTTTCCAAATATCAGAATTTTTAAGTTTCCTGTATATCTGATTTTTTTTTTATATTTTGTCTGTGTCTGATTCTGTAACGTCAGCCCCGTGAAGTCATAACTTGGTCTGTATTGTTTTATTTTATCTCCACAGTCTAGCATAAGCACGTAATACATAACTGTCACTCATCAAATGTGCTGAATCGGATGAATGGACGGAAGGGTAGTTGGGCAGGTGAGTGGACAGTTGCAAAGAGCAGTCTTCATTCCCAGCACCTCGCGAAGTACCTGATACGTTATAAACACTCAGATGTATGTGCTGATTGACTCAATTGTATATTGATGAAGGAAAATCGATGCTTCGTGCAAATAGGACTGCAGAGCCTTTTCCCACCAGGCTCTCGTGGGGCCTATGAATGAATCTCAGCATCCCTGTTGCTCCCCAAGGGCCAAGCACAGGTACTTATTCAGCAAGTATTTGTGGTAATGGTAACAAGCTAAACTTAGTCAAACTTCTTCTCATAGATGTGCCTGCAGTTAGAAGCCGATTTCCTGGTTGCTTTGCTTTTGACAATATGACGTCTACTGCTTCCAGTTTTCTCCTGTGTGCATAAACACAAAAGGTACATTGTGGGTGGCTACTTGTTGAGTACCAGCCTGCAAGCAGAGACTATTTATCTTACTTACCACTATATTCCCAGCACCTGGATAAGAAATATTTATTAACTAAGTTAATAAGTGGATGACTGGTGAGTGAAAGAATGAATAAATGAAGATTTCCTACTTCCGAAACAGCAGATAAATGCTATCTTAAAAAAATAAGATTCTTTTTTTACTCAAAGTACTTAAAAAAATTAAGAAATGAAAAAGTATGTAAGCTTGCAAGAAAAAAATTGTGATTACAGCTCAAGTCACAAGGGAGCCTCAGCTATTCAGTCTTTAAGATTCTGTTTACTTTTAAAATATCTCCTATAGAGAAGACAACCGTTTCACTTATTTATTAATATAATGATCTATTTACGTCAATGGCTGCTGATGTTGGCAAGAGTCTGCTGTTACAAGTACTTTGCATCTAAGATTATACATACCTATTGTAGGTGATCGATGTGTGTATTTTCCTTTCTCTCTTCCAAACAATCCTAAGTTTATTGCTCCCAGCTCTAACATATGCATTTTTCTACCATTGCTGTAAACATGGTAGCCTTCAGTGTATGTATATTTAAAATATTCCTGACTCTCTCTTACCTTTATAGAGAGGCTGCATATGTTTTTCATTTCTCAAATTTGTACCCCATTTCCCCTACTTTTTGCCTTACACTCCTAGATGAAAGGGTCTCTCATTGTCTGGACTTTCTTTTCTTTCATCAGTTATGATTAGCTTTATTTTCAGTGATGGGATAAACAATGTCTGGTAGTTACTCAAATGATCTGGAAATTACGGATCCTACCCTGTGCTACTTTTGTCATCTCCACACATGAAAGAATCGAAAGAACTTCCCTCTTTGGGTTCTGACCTTGGAAACACACCCACAGCTTGTGTTGTCTCCCAGAGCCTTCCCTGCTGTGAACAGCCCATCAGAGTCCCCCAGACAGCTGTTAGAGCTCAGAATCCATTTACTTTGGGGTGAGGACTTGAGGGACACAGATGGGTGAATTACAGGTGTTCAGCTTAGTGGCAGACCCTGCTTGGCAGAGTTTAATATGAGCTCCAACCTGTTTCAGCGGCAGGACAGCAAAGCTGTCACTCTTTGCCCTGGAGATAGTTGGTGGATTTTGGCTGGGTGCCATATGCAATCCTAGTTACAAGGTCAACTGCACATTTTTGGTTTTTGGAAGCTGTTACAAGTTGAGCTAGTCACTGACTATACCTTAGCTTGGGTCAGGTTTCTTTCTTTAGAGTTTAATTAAGACCTCCAAAGTGACTATTAGTCCCATTCAGTGACTCTATCCAAGAACCTATTGCGGTAGCTCCTGCTCCATGCTTATGTCAACCATGCATGTTTGCCTTGTTGCTTTTTTTCTTTTTCTACTTATTTACCATTTCTAGTCTTTCAATTGCATAATGCACTTCAGTTCCTCCCTATAATCAGTTCTGAACCATTCAGGCATTCCCTTGGTGCATAATTACAAACTGATGTGAAGATGAGAAACTCAATTCTGTGAAAACTTATGACAAGAGAAGTTAATTTAGGGAGAGAGGGAAAAAGGTTCAGGTTCCATTGGGTTGAGTCCTTTTGCAAATCATAATCTACAAAGAACTGTACTGTGGCAATGATACAATAAAATGCCCTAGTATCTTAGCCATTGTAGACCTCAATGAATCTGCTTAGCATATAAGAATTTGGTTCCAGGCAAACTATTCTGAAAACCAGAATTGCCTTGGAAATGGAGAAACCATTTCTAAGGCAACAAGGATTTGAGCCCTGGAATAGGATGCATTTCACTAGATTCGTGTACATTTTATGGTTTGAAATCATGCCAGGAGTGCCCTGTCCAGGCCATAGCATGACCTCTGCAAAATCATGTCTATCATTGAAAAGGCCCTGCTTTCCGTAACTCCTTCTGATATGCTGCCAAAAATTCAAACAGCTATTCTGATTACACTTTAATTGGTACTTTATATTCAACACATAAGAAAACTCACCATAAACAAAAGCTGTTCTTTCCTGAACTCTGAGAAGTTAAAGTATCTGGATCGTGTGTTAACTATATAATATTTATGGAGTTCAGCTTGTGGGTGAAGTCAGCCAAAGCCCATTTCTCCTCCTTAAGGCCTTATATACTAAGGAATGCTTTATATGTGATGATCTTGAAATAGCTTTGAAATCCCCACCCCTCAGAAATTCCTGCAATGGTTAAAGAATAGAAGAAATAATAAATAGTCAATTCAGCTGACTGTTTTGGGGGGTTTTTCTTTTTATTCTTTGAGAAATCAATACTAATGTAGTTGGCATTTATATAATCAACCTTCTTCCAAGAATCTCAAAACACATATAAACTCTGCTGGTTGGTTACTTAAAAGTAATCACTTGCCCTGAAATCATAAACCAGGTCACATATGAAACTGATTGTGAGAGTCAAATACTGAGACCTAAAATTTCTACCAGTGGCTTATGCCAATCTGTTACCCCCTCCCATTCACCTATACCCATGTAAGTAGATGAGGACCATTTGGAAGTTGGAGACAAAGGGAGCAATTTCAGATATGTGCATTCAATCCACCAAATTACTAAATGTCTCCTCTGCACTAGATCATGTGATGTGCATAAGGAACATAGGGATAAATAATAAGTAGGCTTTGCTGTCTAGAAATTCACCATCCCTAGTGAGGAACAATTATAATAATCAAGATACAGTGAGCACCTACTCTGTTCTCTAAGCTCTTTATATGCATTAACTCACTGAGTCCTAGCAGTTACTTTACAAAGTAGGGTTTAATATTACATCTAATAGACACCCTTCCCCTAGATGTCAAAATGCTTAAATTGAGCCTTAGTTGTTTCAAATAATTTATAAAGATGTATATATATATATATATTTTTTTTTTTTCAGACAGACTTCAGGGCCCCATTGCATGCCTTCTCGATTTTGTTTCCTACTCTTCTTCTCAGAAGCCATTGTTCTATAGTTGATGTATTTATTTCCTATCTACTTTTTATAAAATATATGTGCTGTGTATATTTAGACACACATACACACACATATAAACAGTGCATTACATTGTTTTGTGTGTTTTAAAAAGCTGTACAAATAGTATCCTCTCTAATATTCTTTTGCAGCTTGGTTTATTCACTTGATACTGTATTTTTGAAATTTGTGTATGTTGAGTCACATAGAAATTGTGCATTAATTATAATAGTTTATAGTGTTTGATCATGTTACTAAATGCAATTTATCAATTGATTTCACTATTGGGCATTTATATTTTTTACAATTATTCTCTATTATATAAATGCTTCAATGAACAAATACCTATTTGTGGATTTTTCTATGACACATAGTTAAATATAAATCTACAGATTCATAGAACAGGGGCATCTTCAATTTTACTAGATATTGCCAATTTATTCCCCAAAGTGATTGTGCCATTTATACTCCTACTGGCCATGTATGAATGTTCCAGGTCCCCTGTAACTTCAGTGGCACTTGGAGGTGCTAGGAATTTAATTTATGTAAGTTTGATGTATGTGAAAAATATCTTGTTACTGATTTAGGATATTTGCATCCATGTTTCCACATGATATTGACTGACATATACCTTTTCATGCTTTCTATGCTTTTTATATAAAGGTTCCATTATTTTCTGAAAATTTATTAAAGAACATTTCTTTATATTCCCTATAGAGTTGTAGATAACAAAGATTTTTTTTTTAAAGTTCAGTTAGCCACTTATAAAACTATTTTTTAGAGTAAAAAGGTGCAGATAAACTAATTAATTATTGGCATTTTGTAGTTTGATTTCTTTATCAGTCAATGCCAGTGTTTATTTGGTATTATAAAATTTTCTTATATATTGTCAATTTATTGTATCTCTGTGGTTATGTTATGGTTTTAAATAAATTTCTGGATTTCTTATTTGTGAAAATTTCTTATGTTTCTTATTTGTGCCTTCTCTGTTTTCTTGGCCAATCTTCAGGAGGTCGCCTGTTTTGTTAACAATTCTGAAGAAGAGGTTTGTTTTTGGAACTTTTCTCCATTGTTTGTTATTTCTCATTTCCTTATCACTGGTTTTCTGTTATTAGAAGCTTCTATACGTTTGTGGGGAGGATTTACTCTGCTTGTCTTTTCAACTCTTTGAGTTCAATGCTTAGGTCATTAATTCATTATTTTTTTGCATTGAAAGACATATATTACCATTATGAATTTCCCTCTGAGTATCAATTTATCTTCATCCCACAAATGCTGATGTGTTATACGTGTGTTATTAGTGTTTTTAAGAGGAAGTTTCCCAAGCTATACCTCACAAGACTTTTTCCTTGGGTGTTTGTTACAGTCTTTATACAGCATCCTATGCTATTTTAACTTCATTGACATGTGACAGGATTCCCAAATTATATTTAGTATATAACTTTTGGAATTTGGAGACAATTCCCATGTTGCTAAGTAAGATAAAAATCCCCAGGAAGCCAAGTGTCCTATACTAAAGAAGGACACCATATATAATTATAAAATCTTCCTAGGCAACCAATAGACCATAACAAAATATATAGAGAAATTCCACTAAAATACGTTGACTAGTAAGAAATGTCTCCTGGAGAAAATAGAAACAAAATGCTTTTATGATGTTTAAAAGTAGAAAGGATCTTATAGATCTGTAGTCCCCAACCACCAAGCTGCAGACCGGTACCGGTCCGTGGCCTGTTAGGAACCGAGCTGCACAACAGGAGATGAGCAATGGCTAGTGAGCAAAGCTTCATCTGTATTTACAGCTGTTCCCCATCGCTCACATCACCGCATAGGCTCTGCCTCCTGTCAGATTAGCGGCGGCATTAGATTCTCATAGGAGTGTGAATCCTACTGTAAACTGCACACTTGAGGGATCTAGGTTGCACGCTCCTTATGGAAACCTAGTGCCTGATGATCTGAGGTGGAGCTGAGGCGGTAATGCTAGCTTTGGGGAGTGGCTGTAAATATAGATTATCATTAGTAGAGAGGTTTGAACAATAAATGCAATGTGCTTGAATCATCCCCAAACCATCCCCTGCCTAGTCCATGGAAAAATTGTCTTCTATGAAACTGGTCCCTGGTACCAAAAAGGTTGGGTACTGCTGTTATAGATCACATTGGACTATAATTTCATTTTACATAGGCAGATTGAGTTTCAGAAATATTGAAGGACTTTCTCAATTTCACAAAATAATTGGTCGCAGATTCAGGACAAAAATCTCCCTGTGCAATTGTTGTTTTGTTATTATTATTAATTTATGCCATATTTCCATCTGTCTTCTTTCTCAAGAAATAATGATCCATAGGTTTGTGCATCTACCGATAATTATTTATGCTACCATCTGGCTCTTTCTTTAGGGACAGGGCAAGTGAGACACAAAACTCATTGAGAGAACCACTGAGACCAGTCGTGGACACTGAATCCACGTGCTGGAAAACCTTCTGCTGATCCCCACATCTTCCTCTTTTACCATTTTACTTATTGCCAAGCCTTGGGGCCTTTTTACATGATTCCCATCCATTCTTCTCATTGATTCTTTTTTTTTTTTTTTTTGAGACAGAGTCTCGCTGTGTGGCCCGGGCTAGAGTGCCGTGGTGTCAGCAACCTCAAACTCCTGGGCTCGAGCGATCCTCCTGCCTCAGCCTCCCGAGTAGCTGGGACTACAGGCATGCGCCACCATGCCCGGCTAATTTTTTCTATATATTTTTAGTTGTCCAGCTAATTTCTTTCTATTTTTAGTAGATAGGGGGGTCTTGCTATGTTGCCCAGGCTGGTCTCGAACTCCTGACCTCGAGCGATCCTCCCGCCTCGGCCTCCCAGAGTGCTGGGATGACAGGCGTGAGCCACCGCACCCAGCCCCAGGAATCCATCTTTTGTGGCTTCTAAGCGACACTTTCCCCCTGCGTTGGAGGGAGGGGGTGACGAACACGACACCCTCCCCCCCCCCCGCCCCCACCGCCGCGACTCACTTTGCCACCCCCGAGTCCTGCTCTGATAAACCTGCTTGGCTTGGTCCAAGTCACGTGCTCAGCCTTAGCTGCAAGGGCATCTGGGAAATGTAGTTTTTTTTTTAGCTTTTCCACTTAAGGGGCGGAGACGGGCCAGCTGGACCGGATTGGGGCGGAGGTGGGGTCAGCCAGGGTTGCAGCATCCGCCCCTTTGCATTTAAAACGTTTTTCCCTAGAAATTATGCATTTCCCTTCTGATCGTTAGATTTCCAGGCAAAACTGCCGTGCTCTGTGTTTTTCCCGTATTTTAACGTATCTTGTGTGCATAAAACGCCCTTTGTTCGTGATCATGGGTATTGATGTTTTCTAGATCAGCTTGGCTAGTTTTGTCTAGTTTTTTCTAAGAATTATTTTTCTTTTTTCAAATCTCGAGCCTGCTATGGTGTTATTCTATTTCATTAATTTCTGCTCCTTTTTTCATTCGTTCCTTCAGTGTGCTTTCTCTAGATCTAGCTCGATGTGCATTTTCCAGCTTCTACCAAGTTCCTACAGCTTTTTCAATCTTGCCCCTTTCCTAACGATTACACGCGAGGCTGTTCATTTTCCTCTAATAAGCGCACGCAGCTCGGGCGGTATCCTGTGGGTTTTCTGCGTATTGCATTCATTGCTCTTTATTTTTAAATAGTTAGCAATGCAGTTTTGATTTATCATCTCATTCACTGTATTTATTAGGCTTGCTTTTGAATTTCTAAGTGGCCGGATTGGAGGACGCCAGACCCTCTTGTGGAAATCTCCAGTTTTATTTGCATTTTATTTAGAAAAACGTGGCTCGTGTGGTCTGAATTTTTAAATAATAGGTTTTAAAGATCAAAGGCAGGCCGGGTGCGGTGGCTCACACTTGCGATCCCAGCACTCTGGGAGGCCGAGGCGGGAGGATCGCTGGAGGTCAGGAGTTCGAGGCCAGCCTGAGCAAGAGCGAGACCCCGTCTCTACTAAAAATAGAAAAAAATTAGCTGGACAACTAAAAATATAGAGAAAAAATTAGCCAAGGATGGTGGTGCATGCCTGTAGTCCCAGCTACTCGGGAGGCTGAGGCAGGAGGATTGCTGGAGGTCAGGAGTTCGAGACCAGCCTGAGCAAGATCGAGACCCCGTCTCTACTAAAAATAGAAAAAAATTAGCTGGACAACTAAAAAAATATATAGAAAAAATTAGCCAAGCACGGTGGTGCACGCCTGTCGTCCCAGCTACTCGGGAGGCTGAGGCAGGAGGATCGCTCGAGGTCAGGAGTTCGAGACCAGCCTGAGCAAGAGCGAGACCCCCGTCTCTACTAAAAATGGAAAGAAATGAGCCGGACAACTAAAAATATATAGAGAAAAAATGAGCCAAAAAATAAATTAAAAAAAAGATCAAAGGTAATATAGAAATATATTCTTTCTACAAAATAATCAATCCATACAAAGGTGCATAGAGTCAAATGTAAGAGTTTTCCCCGTGTGACTATTCTCATTTTCCTGTTCATTTACAGCCAACCTCTGTAAATAGTTTGGAGGGCGTTTTTCTGTCCCGTTTTTAAATGAAATATGTATTCATGCATTCAACCCTGGAGTTTAAAACCCTTCCTTCTCTTTTACAGCGTGTCCTGGAGAACTCTTAGCTCTCCGTTACTCTCAGCCGTTTTCCCCCAAATACACGCATTTTTCACGTTCCAATAAATGCGTGCTTTGCCTTGGCAGCAGCCCCCGCCACTTCTCCCAGCTCCCGTCCTCCCCCGTTGTGCATTTTTAAGCGATTTCGAATTTTTCAGCCTCGATTTCCTTTTCGACTCCGGCACGGTTTGTAAAACGGTTTATTTTTAATGTCCAACTGTGTCAATTTGAGAACATCGTGGAAGACGCGAAAACAGTCCCGAGAGAAGTTGGCGAGAGTAATTGTTCAGAAAGCAACATGGAAACCCATACCCATTAAAGAAAAAATTCCCATAAACCTCAATAAAATATTGGCAAATGACAGGCGCAAGATAATCGAGAGATTACTAGGTCATGATACACCAGAAGGGAATCCCGGGGCTGAAGAACAGCCCACCACTATGCATGTCATTGTTTATGCTCCCAGATAAAAATTCACATGATTGACATAGAGAACTCCCAAAGAAACATGATACAATCTGGACATTCAGCTCTGGCTTCTAGAACTATCAGTAAGTAAAGTACACAAGGGAAATACCTAGATTTAATAAATACTGGCTATTAGCAACTTTTTGCAAACTTGATACATGCCAGGAAAACATGGTTGGTTGGTTGATTTTTTTTTTTTCTGTTTCTTTGGTTTTTTTTTTTTTTTTCGCTTCCTCTTCTTGCTTTTGGAGGCGGTGAAACTTCAGAAGGATTCACTCCCACTGGAGTCGGGATGAAAACAGAAATGGCACTTCCAACCCTGCTGGAAAGTTCGGCAAGCCAAGCCTCCTGCCGCTGCTGCATCTGGGCTGGCCTCGGTCACTTACTTGACCAACAGGAGTTACGATTTGGGGGGCTCCCGGCGCTGGGTTCTGGAAGGGTTTGCAAGCAAAAGCAGCACCAAGAACGAGGAAGAACGAGAGACAGTTAATGCTGCAAAGAAACAGTAACAGTCAACCGCCTCCGTTTGCAAAAAAAAAAAAATGACAACGCTGCCGACCCCGAAAATCTCCGACAACAAATACGAGAGTTCAGCAACTTCAGACACGACCTAAAAAAATTCCAACCGACAGCCAGGACCGGTTGGAAATATCTGGGAGGCTAAATAATGTATTCAATTGAGAATAGCAAAAAAAAAAAAAAAAAAAACAAAGAGAAAATTGTTACAAGTAGATGCAATAAGATCCATGATCTGACTTCATGTAAATAAAAACTTAAGCAAGTATGAAAGTTGGGGCTTTGAAATTCTTTACGTTTTTCTCTTTGCAACTTTTTTGTTACATTCACAACTAATCTTCAAACGTTCTGCGATGCATCCACGTATATTATTTTCGAGTTGCATCATTTAATTGCTACTTGTCTCCATAAACATGAGGTATTTCAAAGTGCTGTAAGCTGCAGCACTAAACAGTATCCATCTTGAGGAAATGAAACACAGAATTTTTTTTGCATTTGGCAAAAAATGCAGTTCTAGGCACCAAAGGTGAATAGATGAACTTAACAGGGAAGAATCAGGCCAGGGAAAAAGGCACCTCATCTATATAGTGAATTTCTTTACAAAAGTGTCTTAGTTCGAAAAGTGACAAAGTGATACCCACTCCCAAGTTTCACCACTGGTTTTCATACAAAAGTAGAAGTGTCCAATTTAGTTACGTGCGAGCATCCTAGTAAAGCATTCAGGCCGTGTGACAATTAGTGCAGGACACACGACAGAGGTGAACAACATTATTTGTATACAAAACACTGAGGTATTATTATTATTGCATTCCTTAGGCATGAACTTGCAGTCTAATACTGGCCGCAAAAGCCACCTCTGGTGACCGAGGACGTATGCAAAAGGCCGGTGCGTCGATGGCATTTGCAGAAATGTTCCCCAGGGGTATCCGATGACAAACCCCTGACGTGGCATTTGCTGACATATAAGCACCGTTTTGAAAAGGAGGAATGACTTTCTGTTGTTTATAACTTGGAACAAACAAACGAGGTAACTTCAACAGCCTCGGAGGGTCCCAACCGTCATGAACTCCCGCCTCTGTCCCGGAGGTGACGTGGAGGAGGCCACCACCGCCGGGCCACCAGCATCCCCGAGGTCCTGGCAGAACCCCACTCGGGTGGTCCTGCTCCCCACCCCCAGGGCCAAACTCAACAGCTGGTGAGGGAATCGATCTGAAAGTAAACGAGGCTGGGGCGCGGTGGCTCACGCCTGTCATCCAAGCACTTCGGGAGGCCGAGGAGGCAGGATCACTGGAGACCAGGCTGGACAACATAGCGAGACCCCAACTCCACAAAAAGCGGGCCAGGCGCAGTAAGTTGCTCACGCCTGTCATCATCCCAGAACTCTGGGAGGCCGAGGTGGGAGGATCGCTTGAGGTCAGGAGTTTGAGACCGACCTGAGCAAGAGAGAGACCCTCCCATCTCTACTAAAAAAAAAATAGAAACAAATTATCTGGACAACTAAAAACATAGAGAAAAAATTACCTGGGCACAGTGACTCATGCCTATAGTCCCAGCACTCTGGGAGGCCGAGGAGGGAGGATCGCTTGAGGTCAGGAGTTTGAGGCCAGCCTGAGCAAGAGCAAGACCCTCCCGTCTCTACTAAAAAAAAAAATAGAAACAAATTATCTGGATAACTTAAAATATAGAGAAAAAGTTACCCAGGCACAGTGACTCACGCCTGTAGTCCCAGCACTCTGGGAGGCCGAGGAAGGAGCATCACTTGAGACCAGGCTGGACAATACAGTGAGACCCCAACTCTACAAAAAGCAGGCCGGATGCGGTGGTTCATGCCTGTCATCATCCCAGCACTCTGGGAGGCCGAGGCGGGAGGATCGCTCGAGGTCAGGAGTTTGAGACCGGCCTGAGTAAGAGCGAGACCCTCCCGTCTCTACTAAAAAAAAATAGAAACAAATTATCTGGATAACTTAAAATATAGAGAAAAAATTACCCAGGCACAGTGACTCATGCCTGTAGTCCCAGCACTGTGGGAGGCCGAGGAAGGAGCATCACTTGAGACCAGGCTGGACAACACAGAGAGACCCCAACTCTACAAAAAGCAGGCCGCATGCGGTGGTTCATGCCTGTCATCATCCCAGCACTCTGGGAGGCCGAGGCAGGAGGATCGCTCGAGGTCAGGAGTTTGAGACCGGCCTGAGTAAGAGCGACACCCTCCCGTCTCTACTAAAAAAAAAATAGAAACAAATTATCTGGATAACTAAAAACATAGAGAAAAAATTACCCGGGCACAGTGACTCACGCCTGTCGTCCCAGCTACTCTGGGAGGCCGAGGCGGGAGGATCGCTCGAGGCCAGGAGTTCGAGACCAGCCTGAGCAAGAGCGAGACCCCCCTCTCCGCGCCTCCATCTCTACTTATAAATAGACAGAAAAAAAAAAATTTTCCATTATGAAATTTAAACACGTCATTTCAAAAACCTCCAGAACGTTGCAAAAACACAACAAAGACAGAATAAAAATAAAGGGAAGTAAAGCGACATTCTTCACGCCAAAAAAAAAAAAAAAAAAAAAAAAAAAAATCAAAAGGCGCCAGTGAGGCAGTGGCCCGTGTCCTCCCCCGTCCCCGGTTTCGGGGGGCTGGTTTGGGGGGCCGAGGCGTTTTCGATCCTCTTGAGCAGGCGCTGCTGCCGGGCCTGCAGCCTCTCCTTTTTGTGCAGCAGCCGCTGCTCCTCGGCCTGCAGGGCGCGCACGTAGGCGATGGCCTGGGTCAGGATGGCCAGCTTGGTGGCCCTCTCGTTGTTGGCCACGTCCGGGACCTCCAGCCTGAGCCTGAAGAAGCTGGAACGCAGGTTGTTCCGCCGCTGGAACTCCATGACGTTGCGCAGCTGGCGGCGGCGGTAGGCGTCCTCCTCCTCCTCCTCCTCCTCTTCCTCCTCCTCCTCCGGCTCGCTGTCGCCGCGGGGACTGCGGCTCGTCCCGGGCCGGGCCGGGCCGTCCAGCTTGGCGGGGATGACGATCTTGATGGGGGGCCGGGAGGCCGCGTCGCCCCCCCTGGCCATCTTCGGGGGCGGTGGGCTGTCACCCTCGCCGCCGGATGACGAGGACGACCACGACGACGGGGACAGCATGCCGGGCTGCAGGCGGATGGGGACGCAGCCCTTGAGGACCAGCACGCTGGACTGGCCCGTGCCGGTGACCAGCACGGCGTTCTTGGGGCCGATGGTGATGGTGAAGCGGGTGACGGCCTTGCTGGACGGCGGGGACGAGGGACCCGGGTTGTCCACGGTGACCACGTCCACCTCCTCCTCTCCGTCGCCGTCGCCTTCCTCTTCGTCATCGGAGTTGCCCACGGTCTCCTCCCCGGAGACGCTGGGGGCCTTGTGATCGTCGTCGTCGCCGCCACCGCTGCTGCTGGACGGGGTGGCCGGCGCGGGCGCGGTCACCGTCCCCGGCTTCCTGGCGGGGGTGGTGGCGGTCACGGCCCGCTGCAGCATCTCCCGGGGCGAGAAGGTGCTCCACATGCAATCCCGCAGGAGCACCGGGCTGGACAAGGGGTCGTCACCGCCGGGTGCCCCCAGACCCAGCGCCGCGTCCTGCTCGCTCGGGGACACCTCGGGGGCCGGGCACGGGAAGTCCAGGCCGGGCGACGGCAGGGGCATGGGCAGCAGGTCGAACTTCTTCCAGAGGTCGTCCCCCGGGCGGTTCCAGTCGAGGCCGCTGAAGTAGATGTCATCCTCGTCCGGGTAGAAGGACGGCTGGAGGGCGTCCAGCTCGAGGTCGGGGTCGCCGCAGGTCATCCCGGCCACCGTGCACGGGGAGCAGAGGGCGGCTCTGCGCTTCTCTGTCTGCAAAGATAACGATGCATGCTCGTTCTAGAAAGTTCCGGCAATTTGGGGGGGGAGGGACGTAGTTTGCAAACCAAAGCCGCCACCCCCCGCCCCCTCGGCACGAGCATCGTCGTCTGACACCGGGCCCGCCTCCCCAGATAGGTGCACGCGGGGGACCTCCAGGGAACACGCGTGTACATGCATGTGCGTGTGTGTGTGTTTGTATGAAGTGTGCTCACGGGCATGTGTGTGCGTGGTGGGCAGAGTCCCTCCGTTGAGGTCTCTGCAGGTTCGAATCCCAGCCCGAGTCTTGTCGTCACCAGGGCTGGGGCAAGGTGGTGGCCCCCTCTGGAGCGCGGGGTGGCAGGAGCTGCTTGCGAGCAGGGACAGCGCCCCGGGAACCGCCCACGTGGGACAAGGAGGAAAAGTGAAGCCCATTTCCCGGAGGCAGACGAGGGGATGATGCTAAAGGGGCCATGATGGCAGGTATGGCCGCCTGTGATGCCTGGATCAAGCTGATCCTGAAGCCACACTTAGTAACTCTGGAACTCGAAACAAATTTCTTTTTTTTTTTTTGAGACAGAGTTTGGGTCTGTCACCTGGGCTAGAGTGCCGTGGCGTCAGCCTCGCTCACAGCAACCTCCAACTCCTGGGCTCAAGCGAGCCTCCTGCCTCGGCCTCCCGAGTGGCTGGGACTACAGGCTCACAATACCAAGCCTGGGTGATTTTTTTGTATTTTATTTAGAGACGGGGTCTTGCTATGTTGCCCCAGCTGGAGTGCGGTGGCATCAGCCCAGCTCACAGCAACCTCCAACTCCTGGGCTCAAGCGAGCCTCCTGCCTCAGCCTCCTGAGTAGCTGGGACTGCAGGCATGCGCCACCACGCCCGGCTAATTTCTTTCTATTTTTAGTGGTTTGGCCAATTTCTTTCCATTTTTAGACATTTGGCTAATATCTTTTTTTTTTTTAGTTGTTTGCCGAATTTCTTTCTATTTATACTAGAGACAGGGTCTCGCTCTTGCCCAGGCTGGTCTCGAACTCCTGACCTCAAATGATCCACCCACCTCGGCCTCCCAGAGTGCTGGGATCACAGCCGTGAGCCACCGCGCCCGGCCCAGACAAACTTCTTAATCTTCTGATTCCATTTTTATACCACCAAAATGGGAACCTAAGAGCCGTGTTATTAAGTTAAATAATGTGTGGAAGTCGCCAGCCCAGGGCCTGGCACGTAGTAGGTCCTCAATTCACAAGAGTCTCTCCCGACACGTTTATGCCCTGAGCCAAGCCACCCTGTCCCCAACCCACTGACACGGTTCCCCTGCTCTCGGGGCCGGGGAGAGGCAGCTCTTCCCAGCAGCCTGTCTCCGGGGAACATAAACTCCGTGATCAAGAGGCACGTTCAGAAAATGGAAATATTTGGCCAAGTCTTCAGAGATTGAATTAAAATTAATATTATGCCTGATCCAAGCAGAAAGCTCGACGCTGTAGAAGCATCTATTTCACCAATTAGCCAAGTCAAACACGACCGTCCGGCCTTCAACGAGGCCCCCCACACTCACTCTCGGACGCCACGGTGGCTGCCGAATGCCACGTGCATGAGACAAGCGCGGCCCAGCTAAACGGGTGACACTGGGAGGTGAGGCTGGCGGTGTGGGCCTCGTCCCAGCGGCGTGTGGCTGCCCATCCTGAACCGCCTTAGCGGGAATGGTAAGTGAGCTCTCATAGGATGATCACCGATTTGGTAATCAACCAGATTAGGGCTCCATCGCCCACCTGCTGTGTGACCTCGGGCAGGTTACTTAACCTCTCTGGTCTGGGCCAGACGTTTCACTTCACACAGCTACAGTGAAGGTGGGTGATAGCAGGCATACAGCAGACACCAAGCTGGCTATCGTAGTTTGCTGGCTGGAGTGTAAACAGTTGCAACCCTAATGCAGGAAACTCTGGCCGTAGCTACCCACATTCTAAATTCCAGTCTTTGACCTAATCGTTCCGGTTTGAGGAATCTGTCCCCGTAGCTACACTTGCGTGGGAAGGAAATGAGCTACGCAAGTGACAGTCACCGCCAGACCACTTGTGATAGCGGACGACGGGAAACGACCCCGCTCTCCACCAATAGGGATGGATTTAGGGTTGCCGGGTGACATACAGGGTGCACCCTGAAGTTTGAATTTCAAATAGTGAATGCGCCGGGCGCGGTGGCTCACGGCTGTGATCCCAGCACTCTGGGAGGCCGAGGCAGGAGGATCGCTCGAGGTCGGGAGTTCGAGACCAGCCTGAGCAAGAGCGAGACCCCGTCTCTACTATAAATAAAAGGAAATTATCTGGACAACTAAAAATATATAGAAAAAATTAGCCGGGCGTGGTGACGCATGCCTGTGGTCCCAGCTACTGGGGAGGCTGAGGCAGGAGGATCACTTGAGCCCAGGAGTTGGAGGCTACTGTGAGCGAAGCTGAAGCCAC
>CAUYRB010040404.1:0-18044 GCA_963574695.1 Propithecus perrieri
AAAAGTGTACTTAATACATAACTCAACTTGTAGAAATACTTGCTTGGCTTCTGTGAACCTTTACTGTTAATTTCTACATTAACCTTTTTAAAAAGTCTCCCAAGACTTATTATACCATTGAATCCAGCAATCCCACCATTGGGTATCCACCCAAAGAAAAAGAAGTCATTTTATCAGAAAGACACCTGCTCTCAAATGTTTATTTCTGCACAATTCACATTCTCAAAGATGTGAAATCAACCCAAGTGCCCATCAATTCATGAGTAGATTAACAAAATGCGAGATACACACACACACACACCATGGAGTACTACTCAGCCATAAAAAGAAACAAATTAACATCTTTTGCAGGAATTTGGATGGAACTGGAGACCATTATCATAAGTGAAGTATTTCAAGAATGGAAAAACATACCACATGTACACTCTAACAATTTGGAACTAATTGGCGGGCACAGATAGGCATAGAAAGAAGTAAAAATTGTTAGAAATCAAAAAGGGGGAAGAGAGGAGGAGAAGAGAGGAAAAGAACTACCTAACAGGTACACCGAACAGTACTCAGGTGGGCACACTTACAGCCTTGACTAAAACATTATAAAAGCTATCCAGGTAATGAAAACATTTCTACCACCTTAATATTTTGAAATTTTTTTTAAAGTATATAATGATGTTTAAACTCAATGGAGTATTATGTAAACATTAAAAATGATCAGAACATCTAAAAATTTTTCATTTTTGTGTGGATTTCTTTGTAAGAGTGAAATCATGGAAACAATCTTACTGCTTATGAAGATGGTACTTAATAAAATTTTTCCACAAAGTAAAAATATTATACAGCCATTAAAAATTATGCTTAGTAATATTCCAATTCTACTCTTTTAATTATTTAAAAGTATATCCTAACTTATTTTTGATTATAGTCAGCTTTGTTGTGCTATCAAATATTGTTCATTCTACCTAAGTATATTTTTGCACCCAAATACTTAAATTATAGTAGATATTTTTTTCTAATAATGCTATTATATAGCATAATCTCATCCATTAAATAATTAATATATAACCTTTATGTTTATGTAAAAGTATTTTTTTAAATCATAAAAAGAAATAGAATAAACTAATAACAGGCTACTTTCTGGGTGCTGAAATTGCAGATATTCTCAAATTTTTTATATTTTTCTGTATTTTTCCATTTATTTACTGTAATTAATTCATATTATTATTTTTGTAAGTCTATAAATAAAAGATAAATTAAATTCCAAAATGCCATTACTTTATGTGAATCTGACAATCTTTATTTATACTGTCTGAAGCTCATTATGCTTGGTCTTAATTCAAGTACATTTAGGGAAACAAGAATTCCACAACAAAGTATTGCCTATTACAAATGAAGAATATACAAAATTTTAAATGTTATTAACTAAATTTAAATATACTCAAAAATGTGATTGGAATTTTACCTTTCTCAGCAAAAATTCTCCTCTTTACCAACTTGACTAATACAATTAAATTTACTTTTTAATGAAAAATTAGTGTATTTTCTCTTTTTATAGTCAATAAAGAAATTAAGAAGAATCTGATAATAATTCCAATTATATAAGTTTTACAGTTGCAACTATCTAACAAACGTATTAGTATGATTCTCATTTGGTGAAATCTTACTTCTTATCTACCAAAATACCTACACTTCAGAACTCATTTTCTCTGGGCAGATCATTCTGATTCTATTTCTTTTTACTCTCTCCTGGGAAAAGCAGTGGCTCTGGCATTTCTTTATAGAAGAAACTGCAGGATGTATCTTAAAAAAACAATTTTTGTTTTTACGATTGTGTGTTTATTTGATCGGTTAATTGACAGCACAAGGAGGGACTCTCCACCACTTCTTGCCTCCTTGGCCTAAGGAAGTTAGAAAGAGGGCAGAATTCTCAAGTGTTTAATTTGTTTACCCTGTTTCCTCAAGCTAGGAGAAATGAAAGTTATAGACTTACTTCACTAGTCTATAACCATTGATACTAGACAGCAGTTACAAATGCTAATTCTTTTCACTATAGTTCCTTGGGACAGAATGAGCTGGTAAAATGTTTATATGGGCTAGTAAATATCCCTTATAGTGTTCCTGCTTTAATCACAAAGTCTCTGTGGTTAGTATCATGTTTTCTGTTGGTTCTGGATAGTACCTCATATAAAGTAAGTATTTATTAATGATAATGTTATTTTAATACACATGAAATTTGAAATGCTCATAAAGTCAGATACCGCTTTTGTATGGCATTACCCTTGTCATTTCCTAAATAGCATAGAAAAATATAATGACAGATATTTTTTAAAAGAAACGAAATGATTTACTTTGTACTCTCCTCTACTCTGAGTAGTAAAATCAAACCAATGCAACATATGCTACGTGAGTCACAAGGGTGTAATCCCATGTCATAAGAATCATAAAATGTTCACTATTTTGAACTGGCTTTCAGTATTAAGGCTGTATTCATAAAAAAGTTATACTCTTTATGTTGATATTTTGCAGACTTATTCATAAAAAGTAAAACCATATCCAAAATGAATTACTGTTGCTAGCTGTTTTTCTATTCAACCGTCTTTTTTTAATCATCTTTTCATTGCTCATTGAAGAACTTTGCCTATAAAATTTTAAGAAGTAACATTTAAAATAGGTACATACACTAGAACTAGCTTATTAAATAGGATTTAATATGACTATTGATAGAATAATAACATAGCAATGAAAGTAGTTTTTACTGCAGCACAAATATTTTTATCATTTCATCACCTATATATGCTTTGTGTAAAATTTACTTATGAAAATCATAGGAGTCGATTCTTTTTTAGAAAATTTAAGGATGACTTTACAGTTAAAATATTATTCCATATTTTCATCAATATTTTATATATCTATATTTAGTATATATTTTTCTGTTACCAAAATTCTATTTTTTCTTAGAAGATATATGAATATCAATAAGTAAATACATATTCAGAATTATAGTGAGTCAACATCTTTTGAGCCAAGAATATAGAATTGATATTGTGTTCACTATTAATTAGACCAGATGTCAAGTGAATGAACAAGGAATAGTACATGATATTATAGAATGTTAGTAAATTTAAAACATGGCAAGGTATATATATTTTACCATATTGTGGGATTTTTTTAAACAAAGTTTTTCTCCACAACTATATTGTTTTGGTTTTAAGGTCTGCATCTAGATATGTTTTTTAAAAGACATTTTTAAAAATATGGAAATTAGTATGCTTAACTTTCAACCCAGTCCCCAAAACCAGATATTTTAGTATTCAATCTATAATCTTAACCTTTATTTTTTCACATTCATATGCATAAAGGTAATTGGCAGCACACATAAGCGTATTTCTCCTCTATCAAAACATTTTAATGCCAAATTCTGCCACTTTGATCTGTGTAACTAAGGTTAAAGCTGACTCTTCAAGCTAGTCGTTTTTTTCTTTTAAAACTTTCTCTGAGTTTTTATTAATTCATAATGTGCCACTTATATTTTCCTTCTTTTCCTTCTAACTTCATAACTGCTGCCTTTCACCCTTTGAGCACTTAGGCCCTCTACTCTTTTTATCTCACCAGTCTTTAGAAAATTAGATCAAAATACACTACTAAAAATTCAGCAACTTTTTGTGTAACCCAATTTTTTCACACTAAGTTTAAAATTTGAGGGGTTGATTTGCGTAGCTGGCAAGAATTGATGGCAAAAATAAATAAACCAGAGCAGAAGTTGCAAGCTCAAATGACTATAGAGAATGAGGAAACAACAAAAAGGAACAAAGCAGGCCCTGTGTAGAACATTACGGAGTGGTAGGGACTGTGGCTAACTGGAGAGCACACGTTCTATCCAAAGTGCTGCTGCCACTCAATTCCAAGCAATTAACTTTAGCAATGTTAATTCCAAACCACTATTCATGTGGTCCATAAATGCTGCAACTAATTTTAATTAAAAGAAAAAAAAAACTGTGCAAACAACACAAAACATTCCTGTAACCTCTGAATCAGAAGTGTTTTATATTTTAAAGAAATTCACAGGCCAGTCAATGATCTTGTGAGTCTACGGATATTACTTGAAATATTTGAATCAATTAATAGTCCCAGATATGCATGATAGGTACTAATAAATTTAATGGCCTAAGAAAAGCATTCTTGAAACCACTAATTGAATTTGATATCTTAAATGTAAACAGAAAACTAACGATGGCATTTTCTAATTAAATCAGACACTCAAAGGTGTACAGGCTCTTAGAGGTTATTTAGTTAACTCTCAAACAATGCAAAATCCCCTTTTCTACATCCTCGAAGGGAGAATATCCTTCCTTAGCTTGAATGTTTCCAGGAACAGAGAGCTGATTAGCCCTTAAAAGAGCCATGCCACTATAGAATGGCAACGTGAGGTAATCCTTCATTCCCTGCTCTGGGATCCATCTCCTACTAGTCCCAGAAATTCCTCCAGTCCCATGCAGAATAGCAATGGACACTGGGGCTCACTATGTGCTGGACATGATGCTTAGCCCTGTACATACCATCTCATTTAATCTTCAGAATAACTCTGAGTTAGATATTATTATCCTTATTTTCCAGATAAGAAACTGAAGCTGAAAGAAGTTAAGGAACCAACCAATTGAAGCTGAAAGAAGTTAAAGAACCAACCCAAAGATAAAGAGCTAAATTAAAGGACAAGTCAACTTTACTTCAAATCTTAACACTTTAAAATATGGAGTCCAAACCACTATACTTTTGATTCTGACTTTCTACCCAAGTATATACATATTACTGATCAGCAAAAAAAACAAAGCTTTTGCCAACAAATATGAAACAAAATTAATTTTGGCTAAAACTGTATGTATACTACACATACTGATGAAGTTTGCTAGTTGGAACATTGAATTCAGAAAAGTCATAAAATATAGTAAAGAGTGTGATAAAAATTTACTTAAAGTGAAGGTATAAGACAGCATTACATCAAGTTCATAATAAAGACTATGTGTTTATCAAAGCTAGAGAAAATGTTTCCTCTTGATGATAAAAGAGGTCAAAGTTATGACCAACTGCTAGCTCTATTTCTTACACAAAATTATTTAATTTGACTTCCAGTTTCCAGTCCAGCATATAAAGAGCTTGGAAGTCAGCACTGCCATCTTTACAACACGAAAAAAAAAAAGGCGAACAAACTGAAAATAAACAACTTTTCTTAGCTTCCTCAGAGAATTGAAGTCACAGAGCAAACCACTGCCCTCAAAATTAGTGAGACAGGTAAGTATAGAGAATCACAATTTACTGGAGCAGAAGCCCAGGAGCAGAAATCTCTGCTAGAGCGAGAACCGGGGAAGGAAAACTTGAACTATAATTTGCAAATTATCACAAGTAATTTGGTGTAGGCAAGTTTGGGAGTTTGGAACTTCAGCAGAAGGGTAAGGAAATTTAATCTTAATGGGTGCTATGGTTTAAATGATTTTGTCCTTTCAAAAATTCTTGCTGAAACTTAACCTCCAATGCAACATTATTGGGAGGCGTGGCTTTTTTTTTAAATTTTTTTTGGCAGAGTCTTGCTCTGTCACCCTGGGTAGAGTGCAGTGGCATCATCATAGCTCACTACAACCTCCAACTCCTGGGCTAAATTGATCCTCTTGCCTCAGCCTCCCCAGTATCTGGGACTACTGGCAGGCACCATCATGTTGGCTAAATTTTTGTTTTTCTATTTTTAGTAAAGACGAGGTCTTGCTGCTGCTCAGGCTAGTCTTGAACTCCTGAGCTCAAGCAATCCTCCTTCCTAGGCCTCCCAGCATGCTAGGATTATAGGCATGAGCCCCTGTGCCCTGCGCAAGGAGTGGCCTTTGAGAGAGGATTGAGTCATGAGAGTTCTGCCCCTGTGAATGGGATTAGGTGCCCTTAGGCTTTGCTGAAGGAGTTAGTCCCTTTTACCCCTCAGCCTTCTGGCATGTGAGGACACAGCATTTCTCCCTCCTGGAGGGTGTAGCCCTCACCAGACAATCAAACCTACTAGTTCCTTGATCTTGGACTTCTCAGCCTCCAAAACTGTAAGCAAAAAAATTTCTGTTCTTTATAAATTACCCAATCTTAGGTATTTTGTTATAGTAGCCCGAGTAACCAAGATGGAGAGGAGGGGGTGAGTTTTACCTCCAGGAGCCCTAGGTTCTCACAGTGAAGATCAGAGAAAAGTTTTCTCATGCTCCTGGTGGGAAGGGAGGAGGAAACCATTGTGAAGTATGCTCAGGGCATTCTGTTCTTAAAATGGTCTGTTCTCAAGGTAAATTGTTTTACCAGAGCCTGACAGCTTTTGCCAGGGCCTCACCAACCTGAAGGAGGGAAACATTCAACTCCAGTGCCCTCAAGCTTTCTTGTCTCACTGAAGGGTGGACAAAACAGGTGGCAAAAAAAATCTGTTTTCATAATGTAGAAGGACCAATATAGAACCATGGAAGCGAACACACCTGGAAAGCTAAAGACTAGTCAAATTATTAAACATTATCATCATTTATATTATTGTGTACTTCAGGTGTATTCACTCAGGCCTGATAAGTATTTTCTTAATGAAGTATCAGTTCTGCCCTACCACATGTTCAACCAAAAAAAGTCCTTCAAATCAGTATTCATTTCTCTGTGAGGACTCTTTAGAACTAAATCAAAACCTCATGGCTGACTAATTATGATTACTGCTTTTTTACATTAGTGTAAGACAAAAGAACTAGAGATGATAAAAAGTATGGACATATGATACTTTAGAAATATTATTCCAAATCCTGTGTGTGATGAAAAATATATTCTTAAGTGTTAGTTTCAGAAATGCAATATGATGTTACTCGTGACTCTCCCTCTACATAGTTAATTGCAATTGCGCAGTTGATTGACAACCTACCAATCACAGGCACAAATAATGTAGCCACTTTAATGCTAAGTACTCTTACATTGTTTTTTAAACAATGAACTAGCGGTGGCTCCAATTCTGCACACTGTATCTTTCTGTTTTATTTTTTCCTGAGTCATTGCTATCTTCCTAGGTATTAATATTATTAGAATCTCTCCTTCCCCAACTTCTGTTAACTCTGTCTTTTTTTCTGTTTTGAAGCTTCTTATTGCTTAAAATGTAAATATTGTTTTTAGATTATCTAATCCTTAGAAATGAAAAACTGAAGCATCAATAAAAATGTTAAATGAAGAAAAAGAAATAGCTGAATGCAAATGAAGAAGCTCTACTGCTCATATTGAAAAAAAACAGAAAGAGACACAGTGGTTGTCTCCATGGCAATCCATTTTGTTCCTTCCCCGTGGGACAACCACCATGCATTTTATGAGGAATTTACCTTTTTCCTCTGCTGCAGTGATTGTTTCAGAGGTGGGCCAAAGTAAAGCTTTATTCTTTTCTTAGATGATTGAGGGACATGGTCATCTCTCTCTGCCCTCTGGTGTGAACAAGAAAGGATATATTCCCAGTGCTAATAAATATCTTGGAAAACAAACTGTATTTAATTTTAACTAAAACTTAAAGAAGTGAATTAATTTGTAAAGCTCACTTGTCTAGCAAGTAGCAAAAGAGGAATTTGAGCAACTATCTGTGTTACCCCAAAAGCTATGTTCTTACTCTCAACATCGGATGTCATTGCAATGTTTTACTTACATGTTGTATTGCTATGAAATCCAAGAAGATTAAGACTTCAGTCTAATTACTTTTGGTTCCTGGTCTAAGTATAGGCCATAAAAAGGGTAGATTACTAATAAACGTTTGTTGAATTAATGAATAAATGGATACATTTTATGAGAATTTAACTACAACTTAGATAACCAAAATCATGATTAGAATGGGAACCACAAGTCTGTGGTTTGATTCTATCTGATATGTATTTATGACCATAGGCAGGTCCCTTCATTTCTAATCTTTAGTCCCTTGATTAGTAAAAGATACAATAATAACAATAATAATGCTTAGAATATATGATTTCTATAATTATTAATGAGTCATATACATGAAAGGAATTTGATAAATGTGTGCCATGTTGTGGAGATACTACTAATAGTATTATACTACATGAAGGCACAGAAACACCTGCACAACCCTAAAGGAGAGTATTTAAGAAGCAGCAAGAATTCTCCACTAAGAGAATTGATTCACATGGCACATTATATTGTTAAGTGAAAACAAAACACTGATATCATTGAATTTATTTTACTTGAACCCTAAACAGATGTTGGTAGGTGAAATAAACTCTATCAATTTAAATGTCAGCTCATACTCTTAACAGTACAAGATGGATTTCATGGCCATTGGAGATATATTTAGAAAAATGAGGGAGGCAATCCTTAATCCTATTTATACTATGGACTTTGGACTTCTAATCTTCAAAGTCACTGACAATTAATTAATTGTTCTTGTTCTTGCACAGTGATTTAGAGAGCTGGCAAGAGCATTGCTCCTATCTTCCTAACAAGGAAAAAGCTACACAAACTTCCTATTAATAACTTTTCTTGAAATCACCAGAAAATTGAGGCTACAAGACAAAAAAAATAATAATCCAAAATCTGGGGAGAGACAGATATCTATGGGGGAAAAGCAGAACCCAAGTATTTCCATCCCTGGGTAGATGTCAATTGATGCTATATAAGGGGTAAGAAGATATACCTAAAATTTTTAAGAAAAAATGTTAAATCCCATGTATGGGCTATTAATAGAATTTATAGTCCCTGGGGACCCTAGACATAGTGTAGTTCATACCCTTTGCAAGCTTTCTTCATAAACCTCATGAGGCACTCAGAGGGAAGATCTGGGAGAATCCTGAACAATATATTGTCTTGGTACTGACTAAAGGAGAGGACCAGCAAGCACTGAAGAAACTGGAATTAGACCCATATCCTCTACCTTCTCTATAGAAGAAGATCCTTGATGTGTAAGAGGAAGATCAACAACTGTTGCCTTAAGCTACTACAGGAAGCATCTAGGGAGGGAAAGAAAGGAGAAAAGACATTATTCATGGGAGAGAGGCAGGAATATATCATAGGTTCAGTACTATAGTTGGAGAAGTGACGAGAGCACTTGTGAAGGCCACGATCTGAACCAGGGCACCGTACCTGCCTAAGATTTAGGCTTAACTAGAAAGGCTTAACCAGAACATTTGAGATACCCTCCTTCCTTTCCGTCATCAGGCTAATGAGCATCAAGTAAAAATACTAGTGGTATATAGCTGGGAGAGCTACAAAAGAAAGATTCTTTCTGGGGAGTGGCACAAAGAGAACACCCAAACAAGAAGGAGATGACAATGAAAAAACAGTATCTAATATACCAATCCACACTTTAAACACACGTTATCACTAGACGAATGTAAACTGAGAAACCATAGAAACAGAAAAATATCAAAGTCAGACCACCTCCTGCTTAGATTAATAAAACTCCCACACTAATCCCTGGCAATAAAAAGAAAAAGGTGTGCTTGTCCTTAACCATTGAAAACATATTTACTTCAGTACATACTGTTTTGTGCAATATGCCCAGATTTCAAAAATAAAAGTACAAAGTATTGAAAATGTCAAGCAAAATAAAACTCTAAAGAGAAAATGCAATCATTGGAATCAGACTCAAATATAGAAGAGATGACAAATAATAGAATGTAATTATGACAAATGTGTTAAAGTCTCTAATGGGAAACTTAAAATACAAATAATATCAGGCAATTTTAGTAAAGATACTGGTACTATAAGAAATAATCAAATGACGGTAGTGTAAATTAAAAACATAGTAACAGAAATGAAGAATGCTTTTGACAGACTCATCAGTAAGTAGACTCAATGGAGCCAAGGAAAGAATAAGTGGACATGAAGAAAAGTAGATAGGAATCACCCAGAAGGAAACACAAAGAGAAAAAAATAGAGCAGAAAACAGAACAGAGTACCCAAGTGTTTTGGAAAAATATCAAAGAGTCTAACATATACATCTTTGGAATCCTAGGAAAATAAAGAAAAAATTGGACAGAGAAATATCTGAAGAAATAGTAACCAAGAATATTCCAAAATTAATGACAGACACCAAACCACAGATCAAAGAGCTTAGAAAAGACCAAGTAGGATAATTGTTTTTTAAAAACAAGATTGAACATCTAGGCATATAATATTCAAACTGCTGAAAACAGAAGATAAAGAGATTATCTTGAAGGTAGCCAGAGGGAAAAATCACCTTACCTCCATAGGAACAAAGATAATGATAGTAGATTTCTTGTAAGAAACCATACACAATGGAAGACAATTGAGTGATACCATTAAAGTGTTAAAGGAAAAAAAAAAAAACTTGTCAATCCTGGATTCTAGTCCTCAATGTGTAAAACAAGGCCTCACTATAGAACTTCAAAACATATGAAACAAAATTTGATAGAACTGAAAGGATAATAATACAAATTCACAATTATGTTTGGATATATGACCTCTTCTCTCAGTAATTCAACCTCTGTTCTTAGTAATTGACAGAATTAGTAGATACAAAGTCTGCAAGTACAGAATATAGAATAACTGCACATCATCATCAAAACTGATTTTTTTTTACCTTTATAGAACACACCAACCAATAACAGAATACACATTCTTTTCAAGTATACAGAGATCATTCATTAAGGTAGAGCTTATCCCACATCATAAGACAAACTAAAAAAATAAAATTACCTGAAATCATGCAAATGCTGTTCTCTTGACCTAATATATTATAATAAACTAAAATCAGTAAGAAAGATTACAGGAAAATCTCAAACACTTTAAAATGCATTCTTCTCAATAATTCATGAGATTCTATACCCAATAAAAATAGCATTCAAAAATTAATGAAGTCTTTTTCACACAATGAAAAATGGAAGAACTTCTTTGCTAGCAGACCTACTTCATAAGAAACAGGCAGTTCTTCAGGCAGATTATTATGATATCAATCAGAAACTTGGATCTACAGAAAGAAATAAAATATGTCAGGAATGGAATAAATAATAGTAATATGAAATTCATTTCTTTTCTTCTGTGTAATTGCTGTAAAATGCAACTGACTGCCTAAAGCAAAAGTGGGGACAATGTACTATGTGTTTATTGCATGTATAAAGAGAAAATTATGATACTAGCACAAAAGATGGGAGGGAAAATTGGGGAATATAGTGTTGTAAGATCTGTACATTTGGTACAGTAAAATTTTGTTAAAATATAGACTCAATTAAATAAAAATTTTTATTGCAAACCCTAGAAATCAATAATTCTTTTAAAAAGAAATATAACCATATGTCAATAGAGGACATAAAATGAGATTATAAAATATGCTCAATTAATCCAAAAGAAGGCAGAAAAATAAAATGAAACAAATAGCCATCAAGATGGTATAATTTGCTGCACTCATATCAATAATAATTTTAACAGTGCATTATCCAAGCACATCAGTTAAAGGAGAGATTGCCAGATTATATAAAAAAGCAAGACCCAATAATATGCTGTCTTCAGGAAACCTGATTTAATATAAAGGTATATTAAGGTAAAAGGATGGCAAAAGATATGTCTCACAAACACTAAACAAAAGAAATCTGGATTAGCTATATACCAAAAAATGTAGAATTCAGAAAAAAGAATATTTGTGGGGATAAAAAGAGACATTATATATTGATAAGGGGCTTAATTTTCTAAGTAGACAAAAAACTGTTAAATGTAAATTCACATAAAACAAAACTTCAAAATATATCAGACAATAACAGAACTGTGGATAGAGATTGAGGCCATCCTTCAAAGTGAGGTATCACAAGGATGGAAAAACATGCACCACATGTACTTACCATCAAACTGGTACTAATTGATCAACACTAAGGTGCTCACATGGTAGTAATACTCACTGGGTGCCAGTCAGGTGGGGGGGTAGGGGAAAGGGGGATAGAGGGAGTGGGGTGGGTAAACCCTCAGTTAATGGAGACGGGGCACACTGTGTGGGGGAAGGACAGGCTTGTGGCCCTGGCTTGAGCAAGGAAAATGCATTTGATGTAACCAAAATATTTGCACGCCCATAATATCCTGAATTTAAGTAAATAAATAAATAAATAACATACATTTCCTAGCTCTGCCTGCCAAATAGGTCTAGAATCAGTGACACCCCGGGAGCAGCAAATGCAACTGGCACCCAGATCTTGGTTTCTAATACCATACTCCAATTAAAGAAAGGAGCCAGGGCTCCTTGGAAAAATGGCTGATTCTAGGGTTAGGGCAAAAAAAGTATATGCTAAGTCTGCAGTATCCTAGGGTACCAGAAAGTTAAAAAGTACTTAAAGAAAGTGAGGGAAGAGGATGGCTTTTCATAAAAAGACAATACCTACCCTGAAAGAAAGTGTTCCCTATAGTGAAAACTGGAAAAATTTGAACAACAAAATAAATAATAATAGTATTGGATTATCACTCCTTCAAAAGTAAATAAAATAAATATCCATGAGTCCATACTGCTATAGATAATTGATTACATAAATAAAGGAGGAAGAAAGGATAACTCATACATAAGGCATGAGGGACTTACAAAATTACACTCTTCCCTAAAATATTTATTAATTTACTGTGATGGTTTTTAACACATGCAACTTCAGAAAGTAAAGCTTAATTCTTTGATATACCTACCTCTTGAAAGAGGAGCTTAATTGCCTCCCATGGAATGTGGGCTGGACTTACCAGGAGAATAGAGCATAGAAAGGGAAGAGTAATGACCTGATGTAGTACCTCGACCAAGTGATCACGGTTAACATCCCAGTAATAAGACATACTGACAACGTGTGCCCCCTGATATAATATGAGAGAAGAGTGTGTTACCTCTGTGATGTTCTTATTGAAATGCAATACCTCAGTGGAAAACACCTGACAAACCTAAAATGAAGAACATTCTTCAAACTACCTGAACCAGTACTCTTCAAAAGTATTAAGGTCATGAAAGACAAGGAAAGACTGAGGGACTGTCACAGATTGGAGTAGACCAAGGAGACATGACAGCTAACTTCCTTGTGGAATTGTGGATTGAATCCTGAAACAGAAAAAGGACATTAGTGGAAAAACTGGCAAAATCCAAACAAGATCCACAATTTAGTTCATAGTATTGTACCAATGATAGTTTCTTACTTTTGATCAATGTTCTGTGGTATAAGACGTTAACATCAGGGGAAGTTAAGGAAAGGGTACAATAAGATAAAGGTATGAGATACATTAAATAAATAAATAATGGCAGGATATGGGATGTTTTCTTATCTTGTGAAAAGCTATAAAAACAGACAGACTGAAATTCCTCTTGAAGGCAGCAATAACACCTTATTGATTCAATGAAATTATAAATACTAACACAACTTTACATTTTCTGAACAATTTGCAACTTTTCTGGCATATAATATGAAATTATTCGAATGAACAAGGTTATGGATCTATAAATATAATTATAGTAGTCACGTTTTAAAAATATGTGTTGATTCGAATAAATTAAAATAAAGCTCACCCAATAACCATTTTTATCAAATTACATAGATTGTCAGAAAGGACTTTTCCTTTGCAGAATAAAACAAAATATGAATTCGTTTAAAATAATGTCAATGCACACCTCAAAAGAGAAGGCTTTCCTAAATTTTATTTTTCCAATTCTAGTAGGTGGAAATGTAATTAGTGACTGAAGCGGCAGACACTCTTCAGATTGAAAAAATCTTCAACAGGAAGAGGGGTTAAGAAGTTAAACCACAGTAACAATGATGCATCAGTGAAAGGCATGTTCCTTTTCATTCGAATGGTTTAAACTAGAAAACCTGTCATTTGGAAGAATAGATATTCTTTGAGTCATGGGTGGCAACGTAAGTCACAAGCTTATCCTGACTTTTTTAGCCTGAAGCTGAAGTCCTTGATTCTCATTCTAACAATTCCCCTGCAGCGTTCTGGCATGCTCCAGTTATACATGCCATGGGGATTATCAGGCAGCAATTACAAACTTTCTTCTGTGTAGGTTCCTGATTTTTAAATCGACTGACTTGTAATTTTAACTTTTTCCTATTGCTATCTTTAATCTCAGTTAAGATGGAATTCACAGTAGTCAAAATTAAAAACAAAACAAGACAGGTTTTGAACTAAATTTGAAAAACATCTACACTATTGTTAGACACTAGTATTTTGGACATTGTGAGGATGAATAAACTTACGGACATACAAAAGTTCTTAGAGTATACTTTAAAATAGCTAAAAGAGTGGAAATGGAATGGTCTTAACACAAAGAAATGATAAATGCCTGAGGTGCTGGATACCCCAATTACCCTGATTTGGTTAATTCACATTGTATACTTGTATCAAAACATCACATATATCTATATTGTATAAAGGTATACAACTGTTACTTACCTATAATAATTTTTTTTAATTTTTTAAAAAGTTATTAAATTGTGCTTTGCTTTTCCACAAAACAAATACAATGTTGCAATTAATAGAGGTAAAACCAAGTGGGGCATTGGGAGACTTGTTCCAGGAAAATGGAATTAAAGTACAGAAGTTTGGATTAGGTTCAAATGTATTATATTTGAAACTTTGCCTCAGTACCTGGAGATTCAGAGTAAAGGGGACATAACTTGACCCATTATGTGGTCAAATAAAAATGTGACAGAGTAAGAGTGTGAAGTCAGGCTCTTAGCTCAATGTTTAGTTACTAGCCAAAGTCAGCCTACACTCTAGGATTTACTCTTGTCTTCTCAGGAAATGTTTGAGAACTGAAATGTGTCTCAGAGGAAAAGTTCTTTGAACTTGGGACCCTCATGCCTTCTGCTCAGGCCACCTGCTAAGTACAGAGCTTTGATTTCCCCTTCCAGGTTCTGTGGATTTCCCAGGGCCTAGCTGCCTGCCTAGTCCAGGCTGGATGGGGAGGCTCTGCTCCACCTCAGAACAGCTTACCTAACTCTGCCTTGCAAATCAAACTCCCACCATGCCCTGGGTGGCCTCTGCATGAATCCCAGGTGTTCCTTGGATCTCCCAACCCTAGCTTTTGTCCATGGTTCTGGTCCCCAGGTAGGTCTCCCTGGTCTCTGTGTGTCTGTCCCCACAACCAGGCAGTAGGCTCCTTGCCGTGTTCCCTCTTTTGTGTTCCCAGAAAGAAGAATAAGTACATTTCGGTGACTAACTAGGGAGTGTTTGTCACAAAAATCAATCAGATAGTGATAGGTGTCTAACAATTATAGATTAATTACAATACACTAATGTAATAGAGAATGACTGGGTTTCTATTTAGATGATATGGAGAAAATGTCTTTAAGGAAACGACTTGTAAACTGACAGCTTGAGAACGGGTCTGCCTAGAAGATCAGACCTGGCAGAGGGGATGACAAGGACAAAGGTCTCTAGTGAAAATCAGTGGCAAGTTAGAGGAACTCAAGAAAGTCAGAGTGCCTGGAGGATAGTGGCAGGAGGTAGAGTGCTCAGGGACATGGTTGGAGAGAGAGACAGGAACGATACCGCATGAGGCTTTGTAGGGTGCAGTAAGGAGTTTTATACACAAGAGAAAACTACTGGAGTTTTCATATAGGCATGACATAATCTTATGTTTATTTTAAAAATGATCACTCTGTATTTTAGGGGACAGGACACAGGGGCCTAGAAGACAAGCTTAGAAGGAGAAAAAAAATGTGGACACTTTTAAGAGAGACAAAAGCTGTCCTCTGGGAATCCTTTCTTTTCTAACCTTCCACAGGTGACCAAGCCCCTTCTGACTGACCCATTTCTTTTTTAGATATATGAAAGTCTTTTGTCAGAGTGAGGTCAGATCTTGCTGGGCCCTTTTTAAGATGCTTTTGAAAATATCTGCTTTCATACATCAGATCTCGATTTATGATTTAACTCTTAGCAAATTCATTTTGTAATTCTCAGAAGATGCCTCTCTGTTACACCCTCCCCATGGACTGCTTATAAGATCAACTTCAAGTACGGACAAACTTGCTAAAATATTTTTTAAGAAATAATTCTTTTAAAGTATTTGCAGAAGTAGGGGAGTTAGGGATTTAAAAAAAAAATAAAAATAAAAACAAAAAATCTTTCCAGATTCTTTCCACCAAGCTCCAGAAAATACAATTAATAACATTTAATTATAACATCCTAAGAGCTACTGGAGACTTGGGAGCTATTAAAATTAGTAACAACATCGTAGATTTATGTAAAAATTTTCACAAGACCTAGAACTTTAAAATTGATCATCACTTCCTACTTCATCCATCTCTTTCCCAACCAGATGGAGAAGTCCCTTTCTACTGTGTTTTATTAAGTGTTTATATACTTTGTATTGCTTCAGAAAGGTGGGAGAGAGTCCCTGGCCTCATGTAGGCTATGCTGTTTTCTAACTTTCTCATTCTTTTATAGTCTCAGAATTAATAGTTTTGAAAAATAAACACCAATTATTTCAAGACAGACTATTCTAACCACTTAAGATAGTGTCATTTAATAGTGTGAAAATCAGGATGCTCAGAATTTTTTAATCCATCACGGCCAGAACCCCCCCAGTTTCATAGCATCTCAAGGGCCCTAACATTACTAAATTGTTGCTCCCTTACTAGCCAATTCACTGGCGCCTGCAGTCTCCTGTCACTGTTGTCCTGGTGCCTGCAGTGTCCTTTATGAAGAAGAAAAAGGGGGAAAAGCTTTCAAATATGTTTAAGTGAAAAGTTAAACATAAGCAGTTCTCATAAGTTGCATGCTGGCTTTCCAGAATAACAGCAGCAGAACAGCAGTAGAAAAGAATAAAAAGAATAAAACATCAATAATATCTACTGCTGTTTAATAATGAACTGGCTCCCCCAATTTTCAATATACTAGAAGCAGACAGGGTTTCCCCTTGTGGTCATAGGACTGCTAGGATTTACGAAGTGGAGTAAGGCTAGGGTTAACTGTGGATAGACCAAAAAGAGATATAGATCCCTGAAGATAAACAAAAGGAAGACTGTTCGCTTGGTTATTTGTTTTCTGGTTTGTTTCTTTTTGCTTATAATCTTGAATAATCATTTTCTACAGTTTTTTTATAAAATCATTTGTCTATATCATTTTCCTTTTCTATGTTTCTATATAGAAATTACCCCTCATTTTCTCATTTCTTTTGATGGAAATTTCTGTTTATAGATATTGGGGGGTTAGGCAAATATGATGTCACTCAAAATATCTATTCTTTTATTTTCATTTGATTATTCAGATTATTCATTTTACACGTCATGCTGAAAACTTTCCATGAAACATTGAATGAGGATATTTTGCTGCTAAATTTTTAAAAATTATTGCATCCCTGATATGTTCAAGAACGCTATATTGCATCTGGCTCATCACAATAGTTTTTACATTTTCCAGAGTAACAATATTATTTTACGTGATGAGAGTAGGAGGAGAGGTGATGATGACTTTACTTTCTTTGTTCTTTTGCTACATCGTACTGTTAGACAGTATGTTGTCAGTTAAATTGTAAGAAATTGGTGATAACATGGTACCTCAAAATATAAACAAGACTGCGGTTTGTTTGTTAGTACAAAGTTGGCTTTGTCTCAAATTGCTAGCTTCTCTCATGAACATATTTCTTTTGGAATGGGTGTGTACAATTTTAAAAGTAATTAAAATACATTGTGCAAGTCAACTATCTTGGCCTGGCAGGTTACAAAGTGAAATAATTTCATAACTTGTTTGATAATTACCAAGCCCAAAGATGTATCTTATTTGAGCACTAAATCAAAAGTATTAACTTGTCATGATTAGCTTTCCCAAATGCAAAATAGGTACTATAGCAAAGATTCTTTTTTGAAGATACACACACACAAGAACACAAGACACCTGAAATATAAAGCCTTATGAAGTTTGGCTAAGGTTAGATAAAATGTGCAATGTCAAAGACACTACAGAAGAAGGTACTTGAAAAATTATTTATGATGAAAATGATTGGATTATTGTTGACTTTGAATATAAAGATTTCTCAATTAAGTAAATTTGTTGATACACAATAGTACCTTAATACAAATACTTCACATTTGCTTAGCTTTATT
>CAUYRB010040405.1:0-47006 GCA_963574695.1 Propithecus perrieri
AATGACTGGACCAAGGCAGTGGATGTTAAGAGGGAAGAGAAGGAAGCAGGTATTTATTCTCAAGGGGCTCCCTCTAAAGTCTGGGACATTTGGGGACCTGTGATGGAAGAGCAAAAACCGTAAAATAATCTCAGAATCTGCGAGGCCCATTTTTGATCATAGGAGATTTAGATGCAAAGAAACATGAGATATTGCTGTATCCTTTCTCAGGTCCATCCATAGGTTGCATAGATTCAACAACCTCTACTCTTATCTTTCCTTAAGTGCATAGGTAAAAAGAGTCTTAAGCTTTGAGCCTCAATTTCTTCATATGTAAAATGTGGATAATAATAGTGTCTTTGTAATAATATTATGGTAATTAAATGAGATACTGCAGTAAAGTATTCAGTATAATAATTGATTATTCGAGGAAGTTGTTCACCTGTATATATTTGTTATCTTCGGTGTTTCCGTATTTTGACATTTTTTTACTTCAGTACCTTTTAGCACTTTGAACTCTATTTTGTAAAAATGTTTATGTGTTCTGTGTGGGCTTGGATTTCTACTATTACATATGCATCACTAAAAGTTATTGTGTGCTGAGTCAGCGTACCGGGCAAAATTTGCTCATTGTAGGCACAGATAAAAGAAATATCCAAGACTTCATTTGGCAGAAGAGAGCCACAGATGAAGGTCTAATCATTCTCTCTGCTCTAGTTTGCCTCTCTTCCCGGCCATCAGCCATGGGAAGTCAAGATTAGCCACCTGGACAGGTGTGTAAGCAGTAGAGCCTCTCCTCCTGCAGATCTCAAAACTAGGGTAGCCACCAGGTGCCAGTCTGCCTTATCAGCATGCCATGCACCCAGGAGTAAACCCAGGTGACTGTGGGGCCAGAGACAGATCAACTTAAGCCCAGGGTGAGGCAGTTGAGCTGGGGAAACAAGAGGGCTACTTAATTTACTTGTTCCTTTTAGAATGATGGAACCAAAAAGCATTTAGAAAAATAAATAAAATGATGGACTAGGGGATGGGAAGACTGTATGGGTTGGATAGGAGTATTTCTTCTGAGGAACAGCAATTGAAAGGACTGAAAATTCTGAAATTTTTTTGCTAGTGTGGTTGATGGCTGTCCAGTTCATCGAAATGATGGGTAACGGAACGCTTGAGGGAGAATCCCAAATTTGATAGAAGCAGTGAGCAGACTTTTGCAGAGTAGTGATGGGCATCTTGGACTGCGGGATGGTGAGGCTTCATGGCTTTAGTAACCAGCTGATGTCCTCAGAGTGTAGTAGGTGGCACGGTCCCAGGACCCAGGGGTTCCATACAAAGCAAAAAAGCACTTTCAATGTGAGGGGGCGGGTGTTGGTAATGAAAGAGAGTGCCTCTCTCCAGTGTATCCCTAATTTTCTGATAGTACTATCAGTGACCATGTAGGATTAATGTGAGTATTAAATGAGATAATGTAATACACTCAGCTGGAAAGAAACGTAAGGACTTCTCTGTGTTATGTATCTGTTCTTTTGCAAAGTCTGGTCAACATAATACGGGGAAATCCCTGCCTTCCTGTCTAGTTGAACAATTTGTATGTTATCTCATTTAATCCTCATAGCAATTTTACAGTCAGTGAATTTTATTCCCAGGATACAGAAAGAGAAACTGAGGCACAGAGCATTTATATAAGTTGCCCCAGGTTGTACAAGTGGTCTGTGAAAGCACTGAGGTTTGTGTACAGTTCCGACTGCAGAACTGCTCTTAGCCACTCTGTGAGACCTTCTGCTCTTCTGCCCCTCTGTGTCCTCCTGGGGAGCTCTTGGCCACGTCTCTCCTGCTGTAACCTGCTCTCCATTCCTGAAGGATCCTTTGCGTTTATCTTCTTCCAACATCCAAGTGCCAGCTTTCTTGCTGAAGACTCATCGGAAGAGAAGATCTCTTTTATAGCATCGTTGTATTGCTCACTTGCCACACACCAATGACTCACCATGATCTTTGGGGAGGAAATTTAATTTTAACATTTGCTGTCCTTTAACTTTGACCTCTGGTTGCATTTTCAGTATTCTTTTCCATAACCTGTGCTATGTCAACATCTAATCATTTTAAAGTGCCAAACACTCCAATGGTTTTGCTGGCCTGTGCCCAAGCTGTCCCTGATGCCAGTATAATTGCCGGAGGATTCTTTAAAACCTCTCTTAGGAGGCCCTCATTGACAGCCTTGGGCAAGGTTTATGCTATTTCTTTTGCACTCTGATAATACTGCATATCTTACTCAGTCAAAGATTTTTTAAAAATTCTCTGCTTAAATTTTCCATTTACTCATCTGATTTTCCAATTAGATTGCAAGGATCTTGAAAGCAGGAGATATGACCAGCTCAGTTTACTATTTTCAGTGCTTAGCATAGGACTAGGCTCATAATGGGAATGCAGTAAATGCTTAATGAAAAATAATTTGACTTTAATGTACTTATTCCTTTAACAAAATTTATAGAGTATGATGTGCCAAGCCATATGCTAGACTTTGAGAATGCTGAAACAAAAAATATAATCACTGCTCTTAAGTGGCTCACAGACAAGCAGAGCAATAGATACTTAAACAAATATTGGTAGCAATGTCCTATGTTTTAATGTGAATGAATGTTTACTACTGTGGGCTCAGAGGAAAATGCCTAGAAAATCAATAAAGCTTTTTCCTCTGCAGTACAGAGGAAATTCTATTCTACAGTCCTGAGCATCCTCTTGTGTACTTAGATGGAGATCAGGAAGTTATTACTTGGTGATTGATATCATTAGTTCTCACACCAACCTTCTTGATTCCAAATCTTGGTATGTGATCTTGGGCAGATCATTACTCTCTCCGTGGCACAGCTTCCTCTTTCGTAAAATATGGATGCCAGCTTTATCAGTATTTTCATTATGATTATTGTGGTCCTCAGAACACCAGTCATTACTGTAATTCTCGGATGGACTTTTTCAAAGACACTGTTACACAATACAGACTGGCAGCTCCAGCCTGTGTTCACGTTCATGTCTGGGCTGTAGAGATTTGTGATGGGGGCACATAAATTGTGAAAGAAATAGGGACCTCTGTCTGAATTCCTTGGGAGAGCATGTATTTTAAACAGCTGAAAAGTTAGAACATAAACAAGATACCCTAGAATTTGTTGCTGAAAGTACTAAAGAGACTTTCTGAATCCTGGGAGCTGGAGAGAGGGGGAGAAATTTATTCTTCATAACCTAATAGCAGGAGAATTGTCACACTACAATTCTGCTTTCTCAGATGAGAAAAACAGACTCACAGGCTTCCCAACGCCTTGAATATGTAGTGAAAGATATGAATCTGATGGAGTCCCCTGGTCCCAGTTTGTAGCCTCATTATGTTTTCTCCTGGAATTTTCTGAATTCCTCTTGGTGAATTGGTGAATACAGCCCCAGCTCATCACAGCCAACTCCAGCACATGTTCCCTTCTGGGAATTTTCAGCAGCTCCTGAATAAATGACACATCTCTTCAGTTGTAATTTCACAAGCTCTTATGTCATTCTCCCTGCCACGTATAACTCTTGGAAGTTGCATTTTTCTGCTCTTCAATTAACTCCCTAATTTAGACTTCCTCTGTCTTTTGCTTTATATCTCCCAAGTTTGCAAATGGATTTCATTCCAAGGGTGGAACAATCTGACATAACTAACTTACCTTGCCTGGAGAGGGAGAGCTCTTGGTAGCAATCTCCCTGTGGGCTATCCTCCTATTTCTAGTTTCTTCTTGATTTAGAGTCTGTCACTGTGCATGTGGACCCATTGTTCTCAGGAAGAAATCTGATATTCTCAAGCAGCCCCAGACACCTTCACGGATGCCTCCCCCTCTCTCTTTCCCTGTTCTCCCCTGACAGCCTCCCAGGACTAACCCCACACATTTCCCCACACTGCCTGGTTTAGCACTTGCTCTGCTCCTCCATCCTGGCCTCTCCCGTCCCCCTCCTGGTGACCTCAAGCTGTAAAATGCTATAGTATCTCTGGCTTGGGCTCCTTATCTGGCCCAGAATTCTTTCTTCTTCTGTAAGACATTGTAGAAGAAGGAATGTTCATTTATAATGTCTAACTTCTCTAACTTTTCCCTCCAGGCTCCTTCAGATGGTATTTTTGCTCATGCTGCCATACAAATGAAATGGCCTTTTCTCGCTTGCCTTGGGAGATGTGCCGTTTCCTCAGAATTAGTTGAGATCCCATCCTTAGGTTGTTGCATAGTTTTAACGAAGTTGGTGATGGGCTGTAGATCAAAACAGAGAGTAGTGGGAGGCACTGGCTGCTTTGAAGACAGTATCCTCCTTGCACAATGGAATTTCTGGCACAGTCTTCAGGTTCTTGAGTTTCCTTTTCTCTTTTATTCTTGGAACTGTAGGAAAGAGTGATTTTATATTATTTGGGCTTCTCACCACCACCACTTTATTATCTGGCATTCTTTGTAACATGCTGTATGCGAAACCTGAATATCACACGAGGCTTCAGAATCAGAAGAATGTGTTCAATGACTATTCTAATTCCTCTGAACCAGACATGAAACTCTCTTATTAATAGAATCTTCCACTGGGTGCACTTTGACATATTTCCAGAACACTTTCACATATACATTCTGATTTGACTTCAAAAGCTGGTTTAGCTACTTTCTGCCCAGGTGTTAGCCTCTGACTGAGTGACTACAATGTGACCAGAGGAAGATCCACCTCCACCTACTAATGTAAAACAAAACAAAACAAAACAGACACAGGGGACTTGGGTATACAATTCTTTTTGTAATACAAAGATACTAGCACCTGCTGGAAAAATGTTATGGGAATTAGGGAACAAATCATGGAAATGGCTTCGCACAGAGCTGGCACTCAATGAATGCTACTTATTATTGTTACAGGACTTAAACATGTTTCCTCACCTGGGCCCCACACCACACCTTGAGGATCGCTTTTGTATCATGACAGGAGGGTGAGTTAAGAGAATCTTAGTCTCTGACTGAATTATGAGCCAAAATATAATTATGGACTGGCCAGCTTATGAAACCAGACGATATTGAAATCACGACTCAAACCTACTCACCTAATTTCTCTCTTCCCATTACATGATGTTCTTACAGAGCTCATTTATGCAATTGTTTATTTAGCCTATAAATATTTATTGGGCACCGACTGTGTCCTATGTCCCAGACTAATTACTAGGAATACAGACCTAAGTAGAGCTGGTCTCTTGCCTCAATGAACTTGCACTCTGTGCTGTCCTCAGAATGTTTGGACCTACTTCCTTTGAGTTTATAGAAATGTGTGTGTTTGCAATGGTTTAAAACCCAGATCTTTGTAAGATGTCTCACTTGTCTTTCCTTCTTTTATCATAATATAAGCCACATACTTTATAAGACACCTAAAATGTTTTATGAACAGTTTATGAAACCAAATATAAGTGTGATCATTCATTTTGTGGTAAAGTTCAAATACAGACTGTAAGGAATTAAGAGACTGTTGACAGATAGTCTGAATGTTGGGAAGTGAAAATATGTGAATACATAAATAAATACATCTACATGTGTAAATGTATACAAATATATACATGCAGATATATTTCAGGGTTAACATAGTAAGCAATAAATTTTGTTTGAATATTTTGCTTTCTTTTTCGAGAAATAGATACATTGTTTGTCCTTGTCCTTGTAAATGGGTACTTCCTAAATGGGATTCTATTCATTCCAGTGATGGGAAGCCCAGTGATTTTCACTTGGACAACTGGTGTGTCTACTGTCATCAGTTATCACAAAGACCTTGGTGTAGGGTATGCTCCTTGGGGGAGACTCATAAGGAAAGAGGATTTTATGATGGACTCATCCAGATGTTTGAACAGCTGTTTTAGCAGGGTTGTTTGGATAATTTTACAGAATAATATTTTGTGATAAAGTTTCTCTATGTGAAATGGCCATTGTTTCTCAAAGTTCTTTTACTCAGAAGCAGAACATGAATTCACGGGGGCTCACAATTTAATTGAGAAAATGAAATATATCATTTTGAGATGTTACACTAAAACATAAATGGCTTTTGCTCCATCCCAGACATTCACTTGAAGCAAGGCATTCTGGTGGAGAAGAAACCCATAAGGGCTTTTTAAAAATAGGATACACTTTGATTGTGATCCAAGGAAGAACTGATAGTGAGAGATTAAAACATTTCCAGGGTAATTTACAGCTTCCTGCATTTTTAAGGTTCCTTTATTTTATGTCTTAATGGTCAGGCATAATTTATATATTGCCATGGCATAAAGAAGCACAGCCAGAGATTTTCTCTGCTACTCAGAATCTTGGTTGATTTAAGAGAGCAGATGCTATCTCGTGCTGTACCAAATGGAGCCAAGACCTGTAGACTCCAAACAGCAGCCAAGCCTGTGCATATATGTTGACAAGTTTTACAGGCAGTATTTTTCTGAGCTCTTGATCAAGATGAGAATAAGAATGCAAATAATAATAATAATCAGATGAAGAAGGATAGGATAATAAAAGCAGAAGAATGAAGTGGAATTGCTACTGTACCAGAAATGCTAAGATTAGCATCAGCAATTAATAACACTAGAGCTTCCGTAATTCTTGTGTGTGTGTTAACTGGAGTCAACTCAGCAAATGCTTAGGGAGCCCATGTGCCAGGCATTGAGCTAGACACTAAAAGGTTAGAAAGATGAATCAGATTCAGCCATTCATGTTCTAATTGGGAGACTCTCCTATGGGAATTATTACTCCCAGGGGTGGGGGTAACATTAAATGTGTCAGAGAAGTACAAAGAAAAATACTGTAGGAACAAAATATAGAGATTATGTTAGATTTAGAGATTGGGAAAGCCACATGGAGGAAGAGAGATATAGAAAGGCTTTAAAGGAAATGTGGATTTCAGTAAATGCATATAGAAAAGGACAAAGTCATGCTAGGAAAATATACCATGAACATAAATGTGGAGGTGGGAGTGTGTATAAGCTCTGTCTGGAGAATGAAGAGCAGTCTGAGTAGCTGGAATGAAGGATGTTTTATGGGGATTGTGGCAAGGAAATGCTGGGTTATCATTAGTAGGAATTTGTTTTCAGAGAGCTAGGAGGTTTCCTCTAGCACTGACTTAGAACAGGCTATATACTAGGTGAACACTGGTTTGAATCTTGTCTCCTGCTCTGTTCTGTCTCTCCAAGCTGCCATCCATGGTCCATTCAGGCATGACCATTTCTCTACCCTACAGTAGATTTTAGGGAAACTGAAAAGACTTTCTGTTAAAGAGCAGAATTTCTGACTGATGAAAAGGCCAGGCAACATGCTGAGCTGCAGTGGGTGCCTGGCTTTTTTTTTTTTTTTTTTACTTTAGTCTTTTCCAATGGGGCTATCCTTTGACTACACCCATCTTCTCCCTGATTACAGGCTGGGAATGTTTTTATTTAGTTTCTAGACATAAGATCTCCTTATTCACGGACTTCCGAGATTGTCCTTGACCCTGAGAAGTGCTACAAGGTTGTGGATAGAGACCCTGGCTCTATGTGTGTTCTGCTGACTAGCTACAGAGGAATCCTGGAAGGATGATGCGCTGTATCTGTAAATCAATCACTGTGACCTGATACCGGTGAAAATAATTAGACAGGGAGTCATTAACCTGGGCTTTTGTTGTGGCTTGACTGAGACTGAGCTGTGTGACCTTGGGCCACTGAACCTATTTGAACTCCAGTTTTATCATTTGTAAAATGGTTTAGCTTAACTTGATCTCCAAATTTTCTTCCAGCTCTAGTTTTTGTTGTTGTTCTACAAAGACGTTTTGATGGTATAGTTTTTAAAACATGAAGAATATGAGCGTGGCTACAGTTTCACATTTCCTCTTGACTTTGGATTAAATGTCCTTTTAGCTGATATTATTCAAATTTGATGTGAAATGACAAACATGTCAAACCATTCTTTCCTTGCAATTATAATTCTAATGTAAGTCGTTAATCCTGCCAAGGAGAAAAAATGTCAAATATTTTTGTAAACAAATAGCTGATAGGAATGCTAGGTTTATTTAAGTTTTGAAAATCTGTACAGAGGAAGTAGTATCCTGTAGTTATTAAATTAAATAGCTATATTAGGAATTCCTTACCAAAATCAAGTATTTACAGTAAATTTTGCTATGGAATGTTGGCTGGTTTCTGTACAGTTGTGAGGTTATTTTGCTTCATACTGAAAGGAGCAGAGCATTAAAACAGAGTACCATCAACACTTTACCCTAAAGCGTAGATGCTTTTTATTTTAGGGAGGAAAAGGTAAAAACTTTGGAGAACAGTAGTATAACATAGCATAATGCAGTATAAAAAAGAATGCCCACATGTTTAATTCCCCACAAATGGAACTTCAGAAAACCACAGTAGCTCTTAAACGGTGCGTTGCAGGAATAAAAACATGATCCAATTCTGAAAGCATTCCTGCTGGGTGGCTAGATGTTATTGCCTTTTAGGCCTTACTTTTCTTAGGAGTAAATCAGATATTGTACAACCTTTTATAGAGTGAGGCCTAGATTGTTCCATTATGCTTAGGAAAATATGGAGAAGGAGCTAACTGTTTCAGCAAATTTTTAAGCTAATTGAATCAGTAAGGCAGAAGCCAAGAAAGGAAGAATTTCTGGTCTTTTGCTTTGGGTGATGATATTGGAGGCTAATACATAAAGCGTAAATTATAAATGTCTGTTTGCTTGTCTGTCTTTCTGACTAAATTGAGTTGCTTAAAGAAAGGGACCTTGGCTTACATATACAGATATATATTTCTGTCTGCAGTGACTAGTATATGCGTGGCACATAGTGGGCCACCAGTAATTATTTGTGGAAATTAATAGAAAAAAAAATTAGAGCAGGGTAAAATAACAACAGCAATAAATAAATGAGAAGCAGCAGCAAATATTTTCAAAATTAAGTGATAGAAATTTTTAGCTTTGTGAAATAAAGAATTCCTCAGTGCTTGTTAGCTTCCATGTAATGTTCTGTTTAAAATGCACCCGTATTTATTGAGCCCTCATTTTTGTACTGGGATGAGGTTTTATAAAATTGGGGTTTTTACATTTTAGCAAACATAGAAGCAGATCATAGAAATTAAATACAAATTATCATAAGTTTTGTTCTTTGCGGAACAACATATGAGATGGCATTGTCTGTTGGGACCTTTAGATGTTACAGTTTGTCCCATTACACAAATACAACTTTTTACTACAATTTTACTGACTATCATTAAATTAACATTTTTGTACTATCTTTCTGGTCATCCATCCTGGGACAGGAAGTTAACATAAAACTACATAAAAAAAAGTAACATAAAATTAAGGAATAGCAGTTTTATTTTCTTCTTCCTGATATTGGTTTCTAACATCAAAGCAAAATGCAGAGACTGATGAACTATTTATCAATTTTCTGTCTTTGCTTTTAAGTATGTTGCTGGTTTATAACTTGTGCCTTGAAAATGGGTGTATGGTTTAAACACAGATTTTGCACTTTAAATTGAGACCATAATCTCAGTTTTGGAGTGAGGAATTCCTAAGATAACTTTGTTTTGTGAAAAATGAGGCTGCTCAAATGGTAGACAATCCCAAGTGCTTTAATTGTCATCTAAAAACATAACGAATCAAGTGTGCCATTTCCTCTTTATCTTTTTCCTTTGGCTTTGTTTTAGAGAAAATAATTTCCTTATCAATTCTGCAGACATAGTGCTAGTTTATATCTTAAGAGTGGATGCTATCAGTTTTAGTACATTGACTGAAGTTAAACTATCTACATTGAGTAGGAGAGGGGAGCTTTCCTGGCATTAAACCCAAACAGAATCTTAGTAAAATTTATAATAAATCTACTTGATTATTGTATAATTTAAATGCTCTTAATCCTAGAAATGGCTATTAATGTGGTGTCCTTTTTATATTTTGATAACATAAGCATAGAATGTGACACGAAATTGGAAGCTCCTAGCTATACTAGAGGTTACAGCTAAAGAAATTTCTCTAATTTTGATATTTTTAGGTGTGATCTAAATATGTTTCTTTTTAATGGAGATTATATAAGAATACATTTTAGTAAACATTTGAGATTACAGTTTTCAAGCTTCAGGAAAATTTGAAATCATTACTTAAAAGTACAGGAAGATACTTGGTAGATTTTAAAACTGGAAGTGTCCTTGATTCAGAACAAAAAAAATGGAGAATTCTGGGTTATCCAATAAACTTTTAAAATTTCTTGCAACAACTGTTATGTATTGAGTACTAAAAGGAGTAGACCAGGCTCCAGGGGACTGACTGCCTTCAACAGGTACATAATCTGTTCTCTTCTTAAACCATCCCTCCATCCACAGGTTAGGTTTAGACCTTTGGAAGCCATTCTTCTGGGCCCACATAGCATCCTGTTTATACCTCCATCCTCAAATTGATTGCATTGTATTTGCCCATTTATATGCTCATTTTCTCAACCGGATTCTGATATCTTCAAGTTCAAGGTCAGCGCTTTGTTCAATCTTGTGTTCCAAGAAAAAAAAAATACATGGATTTTGACATGAAATGCTTTCAACTAATCCCAAACTTCAGGCCATTAGATTGCTCCCTCTTCCTCCCATTTTTCCATATATAACACTGCAATGAATATGTTTTCATATAAAGCTTTGTTTTATCAAATTACCTTAGTGTAATAATAAACACTTACATTTATATTTTGTGTTTTAGTTACATGGCTAAGTATTTTACATGTGTTATCTTAATTAATCCTCATAATAACCCTCTGAACTGATTACTATCCTCATTTGATAAATGAGAAACCTGATGTTTGGAGAGATTAACGCTCATCCAGGGCCACATAGTCAGTAAGCAAATCCAAAACGATTTGAGCCCAATGCCTAAGTCCTTATGCATTATGTTATATTTACTTATTTCCTAGTAGTGGAATTAATAAGTCAATAATTAAAATAATTAAATTATTAGTTTTATTAATAAATATAATAAAGATATAAAATTCTTGAAATACTGAATGCTATGTAGGAAAACGAACATGATGTCCTGCTGCAGTTGTCAAAGCTTTGCATCATCAGTTTCCTTAGCACTTGACACATGTGCCTTCCTATGTCCTGCTAAGGAGAGTTCTGCATATGTGCTGAGCTGGAAGAACACCGTGTCATCTCACCACTGTAGATCATTCTGGTCTCCAAGTTGTTCTAACATATCTCTTGACAAGAAGTAGATCAGAGAAAAAGGTGTTCACTGTTAGGTGACAGCAAGAGCACCTAATGATCCAAGAACACTTTACTCTTATGACATTGAAGCTGTGATATTGGCTTGGTCCATGCATTGATGGCTCTTGTCATTTTTGTAACTCCTCTGATAAGCAGTGGGGGCTGCTGTTTTATGTCAGCCAAGGACATGATTTTGGAAGACAATATCAATGTGTCTCAAATCAGAAAGCAAGGAAAGACCTGTTGGCCCAGGGAAGCTAGTTGACCAGTGTAGACCTTCCAGAATTAATCACTGTGCAACCTTTGTCTGGCTCTTGCTGAGGATGATGCACCAAAGGATTCACATACTCAGTGCTTCTTCATATTTCCCCAAATCTCCTGATAAATATAGCATGCATAAGTATAAAGGGCACACTGAAAGGTGTTAATGGTGCAGGAAGAAATAGTATCTTTGGCATGGTATAATGGAACAAGGGACCAAAAATGACCAAAGACCTGTGTTAGAATCAGGAGTAGCATGTGTGTTCCTAAGTAAAATTTATGTTCTGCACAGAGGTTTCAGTTTCTTCATTTATAAAATGAGGAACCTGGGATAAGATAATCTTCTAATTTTGGCTTCACTTTTGAGTTGGTAAAATGGAGTGTTCTACAATAATGTTTAAGTGCTGGTGGTTCGTATTTAGACTGAAAGTGTGCTCAAATTCTGGCTCTACAACTCACTGGGGGTGTGATTTTGGCTATGTTACAGAACTTTTCTGAACGATGGTTTCAATTTCTATAAAATGGAGCTAATAATACTGTTCTTATTTTGTTGTGGTAGAGATTCATTTGGAAATATGCAGAGCTCAATGCCTGGCACAGTCATTCTACAAGAAATGAGGACATGACAATGATGATGATGCTGTTGGTGATTCTATTTACCCTGGTTTCCCATAAAAAGTCATATCAGATTTTCAGTGTCATTGTACCCCATGGTCTAGGTTTTAGTGTCCCAGGGCTGCTGTTACAAAGTACCACATATTGAGTGGCTTAAAATAACAGCAATATATTCTCACGGTTCTAGAGGAGAGAGGTCTAGGTGTTGACAGGGTTGGTTCCTTCTGAAGGTTCTTAGGTAAAATCTTCTCCATGCCTCTCTACTAGCTTCTGGTGGCTACTGGAAATCCTTGGCATTTCTTGGCTTGCAGTTACATTACTCAAATTCTGCTTCTGTTTTTGCATAGGTATCTTCCCTCTGTGTGTGTGTGTCTGAGTCCCTGTGTCTTCATATGACCTTCTTATAAGGATGACAGTCATTGATTTAGGGCTCACTCTAATCTAATATCACCCCATCTTAACTTGAATACATCTTCAAAGACAACTATTGTCCAGTAAGCTCACATTCCAAGGTAGTGGGGGGTTAGGACTCCAATGTGTCTTTTTGAGGAACACAATTCTACCTACAATAGTCTATGGGGAACTATACAAATATAAAGCAGTGAAATTATTATTTTTGATAGTGATGATCATTAATTATGCAAAGTCAGGATGCAAATGAGTGACTTAATCAGGTTACTCTGGTTTCTCTACATGTTAATTGCTTCTAGAAATCAACGGTCATGAAGAATGTTGGATACTCTCAAAGTCACAGATCTCCAAAGTTATCTGAGTTTTCCGATTTAGGGATATAGTCTGTGTTCCTAAATTAGTTTTGATTTCTACAAAAATTTTTATATTGTATGTCTTTGGGGTTGGTGACTGCTAAGGACAGTTAAATTATCACCGAGTTCCAGGGAACTTGAAAATAACCCATTTTCGGAATGGCTAATCATGTGTCTGTTAGGTAATGGAGAAGGGAATCAGAGATGATTTATTCTTACTCCAGTGGCCTGGCTTTGGTGTGGGCCCTTCCAACAGTTTACACTGTATCACCTGCACTCTAGCCCCACTGGCAGGAGCCAAATCCTAAGGCTGCATGAAATATCCCAGCACCAACCCCATTTCTTTTTGAACCACTGATTTTAAACCTATCAACATCATGCCTTCAACTGCCATTTCTCCAGCAAGTGTGAATTTGGGGTGAGTAGTTCTCAAAGCCCCCCATGATATACAGTCTCCACAAGGATGCCAAATAGCTATGACATTTAGGAAGGGCTCTGGGCTAAGAAAAACATCATTCCTAAGAACCTCCAAGTTTTCTCCATCCCCAAACACATGAATTAATGATCCCATGTGTGAGTTGCAGGGCCAGCAGATGATGATGTCTGACAAGCTATCTTCGATTTATTTTCTCTTGTGTCCAATACACTTGGAAAATAATATTTTGTTGTTGGCTAAATTGGAACCTCAGTCCTACTGATGACTGTCTAAGGTTGCCAAATACCTACTATTTTCTTTCCTCATAAACATATCTGAAATGTTGTCTACAGATCTAACTTCCAGGGTCAGCATCCTTCCAAGGTCAGGGCATGCAACTGAAGCGGCCTTATTTTTATTGAGGATTGATGTAACTCTGGCCGTTCTCCTCTATTCATTTACGAAATCCTGTGATTATAATAAAGCCCTTTCTAGAATCTAAAATCAATATTTTCTATCTTCTAGCTATCTATTTATCTATCATATGTTTGCAATAGTATGTTATTTCCTTGAATATATAAAGTATCTTAATTAAAATATTTAATGGAAAAATTTGAAAGACTGGAAATACAAATAGTGGTAGATTCTTTTCCAGGAAAAATAAGCATCGTTTTCTTCTTGGGTCTCAATTTCCCCAATTTCCTTTCCCTTTGTCCTCATTATTCTTGGACTCTTTCATTTAAGTAACCCTTGTAGACTCTTCTAGATTTTAATTTTCTTGATATTTTACTTATTTTTCCCATCGTGTTATTTTTCCAGACTCCTTCTCTTTTTGACTCCCTGTGTTCCTTCCTCTCTTCTTCCCTCCTGTCCTGCTTATTTGCCTTCCTTTTCTCCTTCTTTCCTTTTCTACCTCTGTCACAATTCAAAAAGAATTAAATGTGTATCATGAGATAAAAAGATAAAGAAGAAGAAAGAGGAGGAGGAAGAGCAAATGAGGGGGGGAAGAAGAGCGGAGAGAGAGAGAAACATAAGGGGAAGGAAAAAGAAACATAAAGTGGTAAGATGAGAATACGGGAACAGGGAAGAAGACAGTACCTAAAAACACAAGCCCTAATATTAGTGGGCAATATATTTAGCTTTGAATATTTGCCCAGTGAATACTAAAAGGGAAATACAATATGACCAGTTGCAAAATATATTGTCCTTAACATAAAATCACACCATTTGCTTAATAAAATGAAACAAAAAGAACTAAATTTTAGAACTAAGGGAAGATAAAGATTTCTTAATTAAATATGAACCCCTAAATTGGCTTTTAACTCCCCCCAAATTGAGATGCAATAATTTCAATTCAGCAGGAAAGAGCAATTCACATAGGCATTGGCCACTCATTGCAAAGCTGTATTCCCTCTGCTGCAGGGAGGCCCAGTGGTGAGGACACAGGACATGTAGTCCGAAGACTTAGGTCCAAAGTGTTTCTATCACTGATATGTCTGTGACCTCAGGAAAGTCCCCCATCTCTTTGTTCCTCAAGGGAATAATCAAGAAAAAGACCTTACATACATGTAAGTATTATTATTAGTTATGAAATATTGTCATCCCAAATTGTTATGTTACAAGTGCATTATAAGTCTCAGATTACACCACTGTGCAGTTCATTGTTAAAATTTTTGATTCTATTTTGTTAATTTACTATATTGAATATTTCCTGGAAAAACTTTTCAAACTTTTTTTAAATAGTCAAATGCTTTTATTTTCTGTTTCTTAGGTCCCATTTTCTGTTGACATATGTTATGAAAATGCATATGGAGGGCATCCACTGCAAGAGCTCAATGTTCTTTTAGATTATGTCTTAAAAAAAGAGAACACAAAACTTACAACAACACCTGCTATTCGGCAGAATTTGACCTGACCCCTTTCTCCTTTTCTTGTTATTATAAACATCCAGCTCTTTAAGTGAGAGCTGTTTAAAGGATGGAGGGCTGTGAGTGTTCCTTCCTAGATCCCAGATGCACTGGGAGACAGATGGGCTTTTTGATCTTTATTTTATGAGTGTCTGATAAATTGCCTCTGGCACCTGGCAACTGAAATTTCACTATCTGAAAACTAACCCTCATGTCAAACAATGTGACCAGCCTCGGCCTCTCAATTTGAGGACCTCTGTATCTGAGCGGAGGACTCCTTCCACTTCCTGGACAGTTCTACCACTATGTTCAGGGATTTACATACTTTTAATTTTGGAAGGAAGAAAGGATTATTAAAGGCTTTATATGCTATGCAAAAATGTGTTTTTTGAAAGATCTCATCATAGCTCTTATTCTAGGATTTTTGAACAAGTCAAATAAAGACTTTAGCACACTGCTTAGCCTGAAAAAAATGCTAGTAACAGTATAAAGATTTGCAGCTCCAGGTCATGAGCCTCTCTTCACTAGGCTTCATCTGTGTGTTGATATAAGAAGAAAGCAGGTGGTCTTTTTCTAGAAACAGAAGAGCTATAAACAAAGTCATCAGCTGAGACTATTATCACCTTTCTTTTAACATCTTATCTTGGGGCAAGATTAACTCAACCCCAAGAAAGAGCTCAATTTTTTCTCTATTTATAGAGATTCGAATATGCAGGCATTTTAATTTTTAAGAAGGGAGAAAAAGAATGAGAATGATGCAAACATTCTTCTTGCATTGTGTTGCTTCTTAAAAGGAAAAGAAGCCACCTGAGAGAGCAATGATAAAAATATGAAATATCCCAAAACTTCCAATGAATATGGCATCATGATAGTAACGACACTGTGCCCATAGTGGGGGCATCTATGTATATACTATAGGGCCACTTGTCACTCTTTTTTCTTCTTCCTCTGCCTTCTAAATCTGTCTGTTTAGAAATAGTTGTTACCCAGGGAAGTCAATATGCTCACATTTGCTCTCTTCTCCCAAGCTCGAAGGAGATTGTTGTTAATCTTTTAAAATTTCCTTTGGGTTTGCTGCTTTACGTACTTTCTGGGATATCTTACAGAGGTCTAATGCTGTTAGCTGGATGGAATTGGGTTTGGACAGGCTAAATTTTTGTTTAATTTCTTTCATGCTTACTTGCTTACAGCCAATAAGACATTTCTATGTTAGGCTTGGCTTTTGTAAATACAGTAACTCTGCTGTAAAAACAGTAATCACCTGGGTCAATCATTTACTTATCTGGCGGCATTTATTTATTATTGATTGAGCAGGCACAATTTGTTATGATCAGCTCTGAGTACAGAGAAGTAAACTGAATATCTATCTTGCCTTCCAGGAGCTCATAGTCTCATGTGAGAAACAAACATATACCTAAATAAGTAAATGAAGTTTTTTGTCATTGCTGTCTTAGAAGTCCAGATCTGGAAGAATGAGGCTAAAAAGCAGTGTGATGGGAAGTTTAGAGGTGACATATGTGCTAAGTCTTGAAAATTGAGTAGCTATTCTTTAGGAGGCAAGGCAGGTACGGCAATCCAGGCAACAAGAATAGCCAGGCAAAGCACAGAGTCTTGAAAGCATGTGGGAGGTGGAAGAAGCAGGAAGTGGGCTTCAAAGAATGGCTCACTGGCTATGGCCTGCAGAGGATAGCGCATACACAGAGGGGACATTTGAGTCATCAATTCTGGCAGGATTTTAATGCTGTGGTGAAAATTTACAAGTAGAAAAATAATAAAAAAAAAAAAAGTGCAATGCAGAGCTTGTGCATCTTTTTGTAAAAAGTGAAATACGGAATATTTAAGAATATAAGTTTAGTTTAGAAGTAGAAAATATTCTATCACCAGTATACATTCAGGACTTGAAAATCCTATGATTTGTCTGTTAAGTGGTGAAAATAGAATTTTAAGGTGAAATTCTAGGAAGAAATCAGGGCTTTGGGTTAGGGTCAGCAAACCGATAATGAATGTGGATCCTAACGTTTGGGATTCATGTTGGGTTTGCCTCTTACACAACACAGCACAACAATCAGCACAAAGGTAAGGTAGGCATGATGGTTGGAGTAGTCAACTGCAGGGCTGGAGTCCTGCAGTCTGCTCCTTGTTCTGCCACCAAAGCGCTCGATGGAGTAAGACCACTCCAGGACCTCAGTTCCCCCATTTTGTATCTCCCCCTTGGCAACACTTACTATGCTTGCAATGTTTCTCATGCATATATGCCACTAGACTTTAATGTCCAAGAGCACATTCTGTGAGTAACTTTTCTTTTCTGTATGTTTTTGGAGCTTTGTCAGTTTAGGCATCTGGATATGTTTCTAAGTCTTCAGGTTTTGCTTGACTTATGACTTAATGTTACAGTTTTCTTTTTGCTGGATTGTTTTCTTTCTTTCCTTCCTTCCTTTCTTTCCTCCCTCTTTCCTTCCTTTCCTCCCTCTTTCCCTCCTCCTCTCCTCTCCTCTCCTCTCCTTTCCAATGCTGTGCTGTCTTCTATAGAACATAGACTGAAACATACTATTCTCTTGTCTGAGATTCTGACAGGGTAGAAGGTAGCTCTCCACAGGCCTCTAAGGAGTTTGGACACAGAGATTCAGAGGGAAGTTTCCAAGGCTACTTGGGATGATCTTGCAGGGCTCTTAAACATCTCCCCGCAGAGAAGAGCAGTCTGTGCTATCAACTCCCAGACTCTCATTCTGGGACATAAGAAGACAAGTCCCTGCATCACACTTCCTGTCCCCCATCTGCTCCAATACACATGCAGACATGGACTCTCGTTAAGCCTGGGGTCACCGCAGCATTGAAGCCACCAAGCCCTGGTTTCCTTGTAATATAGTAATTTAAATTAATTTAATAAAATCAAAATGTGAGGAATATTTCTTTATTAAGTATCACTCCCAAGCATCTACAGCCAGATGAAATTTTAATGTGCTAAGTGAAATGAATTCATTTGTCAACACATACAACAATATTTGAGGTACTTTTTTTAAATGAGGGTAAAGCAAACTCATAAATAACATATTAATGTGTCACCACATATCAATAATTGATAAGTAGAATACAAGCACTTGGACTTAAAAAGTTTGGATCCATAGGATATGGATTAGACTCTCCTAAATATATGACAGATTTCAGAAAGATAAGAAATCCGCGTAGTCAGTTGTTTGCACTGGCATTTAGACTGTTGACAAGGAACTGCAATTTAACAACTATGTTTTTTATGTTTATAGAAAAAAAGAATGCCTATAAAAGTAAGTATGGGTTTAGGAAATGATAGGCTTAAAAAGAATAAAATTGCTGCATCTAGCATTCCCTCTGGCTTTTCTCCTCTGTTTCTGTGGATCAGAAAAACTGAAGCTGTCAGCAGTCAGCAGACTCCTAATTGTGCTGAGTAGAAATAGCATGTTGATTTTTTTCTTCTTTTGCATCCTTTTTGTTGTTGATAGTTCAACTGGGTCTTGAACCCAGGAGTGCTTCAAAAAATATTTGCTGAATGAATGGAATGTCTACAAAGTCTGACATGTGGGATCTTTAGCCAGGTGACATAGACTTAGGCAGTGTAGGCTTAATTCATACCACACATTTATTTAAAAATTTTGCTCCCTGGTGAAGAAGTCAGGCAAGAGAACCTAAGATAGCAAAGACAAAAGCTGTAACTACAACCAACTTCATGTCTCCATAGGGAAACGGTGGCGTGGGATCATACACACACAGAGGATGTGATGTATGTATGTGTGTATGCGTAAGTGCATATGCAGTGTGGGTGAAGAAGTGTATGACACGTGTCATGTGCAGAGATAGCTTATTATGGGTAGCAAGGAATTGGGGTTTTTTGTATTGCCACTTTCCCTCAAAAGCCAGAAACACACACATCTGCAATGTGTCAGGGAATGGAGACATATGGACATGTCTGGTTTTGATATCATTAAATTGACCAATGAATTAAAGTAAGTGAGGGGATCAAAGTGTGGCTCTCTCTGCTTTACAGATAAGCTGAGATTGGAGTGTGAGATGGTACAGTCTAGCCAAGTTACGAGTGGAGGACCTGCTGCTGATGAGAGGTAGTTGAAAAATAGTTCTACTTTAATTGTTTTATTGTCTACTTTATATTATCAGGACTTGTGGGAGAGAAGAGTTATAGATAACAGAAGTGACATAACCCATGTGCCTAAGAAGCCCCTGTCAAAAGGCATGAGATGCTTCTTTGGGTTTATCACATTTCATTCAGCAGAAATCTCTCTTAGAGTGTCTGGGAAAATATACAGGAAGACCATATGTCTCTTTTTAAAAAAAAAAAATTGTTTATTTATTTTTACTTATCTCTATTTTTTTAAATTTCAGAATATCATGGGAGTACAAATATTTTTGTTACATGAATTGCTTTTGCCCAGTTATCAGCGTGTCCATCACTCAGATAGCGTGCATTGTATCCATTAAGTGTGAATTTACCCATCCCCTCCTCCCCCCTCTCACCTGCTTGATTTCCATTGAGTTTTATTTCCATATGTGCACATGAGTGTTGATTGATTAGTCTCAATTTAATAGTGAGTACACATGGTGTTTGTTTTCCATTCTTGTGATACTTCACTTAGAAGAATGGTCTCCAGTTCCGTCCAGGCTGTTACAAAAGATATTAGTTCCCCATTTTTTGTATGACCGAGTAGTGCTCCATGGTATACATATACTACATTTTATTAATCCACTAATACATTGATGGACACTTAATACGAGATCTGTAGAGAGTGGTTTAATCAAAGGGAGGGCAAATAGTAATATTTAGAAATATAAAAAGCTCACCAAAGTCCAATCTTTTCAGTGTTTTAAGGATCATTACTGGCCAGTAAAGGGGCAGGTGTTTCCTTAGTTTTGAAAGTTCTTTAGACAGATGACAAACGTGCTTTTCCAGTAACAGGTTCATTCATGTAGTGTGATCATTGAGAAATGGGCCCAGTTATCAGAGAGCCTGGGCTGACATTCTAGCTTAATCACTTACCAGCTGGGTGGTGAAAATGGATTTCATCTCCATCTGAATCTCAGTTTCGTTACCTGTAAAATGGAAATAATATATCTATCATATAGTTTTGTTGTGAGGCTTAAAGAAGATAATAAAAGTTAAAAAGCTTAATACAATGGTGCCTGGTGTGTACTCAATAATTATTCATTTTTATAGTTTTGACATAAATCATCAAATCTAAGATAGCAAAAAAACGATAAGTTGATGGCCAGATTTAATGATAACCTTTTTGGGGGGGACGGGAATGGCTTAAATATGCTATTTTTGTCATTTCTTTAACAGCCACCACTAATAGACATTAATCCACATAGTACATATTAATTTCCTCTTTAGGTTCAACATTGGTATTTGAGGTAAATTAAATCCTGCACATATGCAGTCTCAAGTTTTTTTCTGAACCAATTTTGGCTAAGGATATCAGAGAACACCATGGTGACACTATCCTTTCTTAATTTCTGCTTGCTATCTTGACATAGCACCTTTACTGACAGTAAAATCTGAAGTTTGTCATAGAAGACCAAATTACCTTTTTTTCTTTTTTCATTGATTGAATTACCTCCCACAGGAAGTCCAGTAAAGTCTTTTGAGAGAAGCCAGACTCTTTCTGACAAATTTCTGATGCTTGAAAGACAGTATCTTGTGTCCGAGAGGATACAGAAGAACTTGGTAGTCAGTTTGTTCACCTTTGTGTCATCATGACTTGGGCTCAAATAGCTGCGGTGTCCCCATTATCTTTCTAGCTTGAAACATCTTGATTACTTTTGAGAAATCCAGAATTTTACTAACATTCATTGAATTAGCTGCCATGTGACAAGCAATCTGCTTAAATAATTTGAAAAAGCACTGTTTTTCAGTGTTGCCTCATAGTACACTCTTGAAACATTTAAAGCAAAAATTGGTGTTATAAATCTAAGCTTAAATATGATTGTTTGTGATGGTATCAGTGAAAATCACTAACCAGAGATGACTGTTGATGAACAGATACCTTGTGGATGAGCTGTATTCACAGATGAGGAAACAATGAAACCAATCTCAGAATCACCACTCTGGGTAACTACTGACAAGTTGTTTTTGACAATCTGCTGTAAGCCATGTTCAGTTTTGAAAACAACAAACAATTTTGAAGTACTCAATGCCGTATACCTATATCATAACATCATATTGTACTCCATAAATATATACAATTATAATTTTAAAAAAGAAGCCAATATTAAAGTATGTCTTCTAAATTGAAAATAATCAAGGAAATATGATGTTATTGAAGGCATCTCCTGGCTTGTTCTAATTAACATATATGACAGTTTCTCAAATGGAAAGGCATAATGGAAAGGCACTTGGGTATACAGTTGATCCTTGAACTCCTCGAGGGTGCCAACCCCCTGTATAGTTGAAAATCCAGATATAATTTTTGACTCCTCAAAATTTTAACTACCTATAGCCTACTGTTGACGGAAGCCTTACGAGTAACTTAAATAGTAGACTTACATTTATTTTCTATGTTATATGTATTATATGCTGTATTCTCACAATAAAGTCAGCTAGGGAAAAGAAAATGTTATTAAGAAAATCATAAGGAAGAGAAAATAGATTTACCATTCAATAAGTGGAAGTGGGTCATCATAAAGGTCTTCATTCTCATCGTCTTCACATTGAGTAGGCTGAGGAGAAAGAGGAGGGGTTGGTCTTGTTGTCTTAGGGGTAGCAGAGCAGAAGAGATAGAGGAGGTGGAAGGGGAGGTAGGAGAGGCAGGCACATTTGGTGTAACCTTTATTGAAAAGCATCTGCTTATAAGTGGACCTGAGCAGTTCCAACTGTGCCATTTAAAGGTCAACTGTATATAGATACAGATAGAGATAGTTTGTTTTATTTCCTCTGTGCTTTTGCAATTGCTCACTTTACTTGGTTTCTTGTCTGTTATAATACTTGGTTAGCATATCCCTGAAGACAGGTCCATTAACCTCTTTGAGAATTTGAGCTGTAGAATAGCATCACATTAGCGTAGACTCAAGAAAGAATGAATCTTTTGCCAGCAGATTACAGCATAAATTTCATCTTTTGCCATTTGGTAGCTGGGTGGCTTTGGTCAAATCACTTGATCTCTGTGTACTTCAGCTTCGTTATCTTCATTATCATCGTAAAATTGCGATGGTATACACTTTTTTGGTTTATATTAGGCCTATATGCTCCACTATTAGACTGTTTCTCAAACAGATATGGTACCCAATAAATTATAACTTTAAGATTATTACCATAGATTATTAAAATGATGGCATATGTTCCTGCTGCTTTGCACTGTACAAAATGTTTTTTTAAACACAAGGTTAGGTTTTGTAACATTACTGTGAGACAGACAGAATAGTAATAATTTTATTAAATGACAGAGGATTTGCTTAAAAAACAAACTCTTTACTTTCAGTGTAATCACCTTTTACTTCCTCCTTGCCTTTTAGTGCAATACTGACTACCATTTTGAGCCATCAAAAGCCAGATATGATGTAGATCTCTATTTATGTTATGTTCTTTCAGTATCAAGTAATTTCCAAGTAAGTGTAGTTTGCTATTAAACAGGAAGCTGCAGACATGTATTGGTATTGTTTAGGCCCAAGAAACATTTAAGGGGCTTCACTTGATTTGAGTCAGGTATTTTAAGAGAAGGCTATCAGCTCTTCACAGCACAAAGTAGAAGATGGAGGGGCTGGGGTGGGAGTTGTGGATGGGAGGAGTGTATACAGGAACATGTGGCTTAGCCCTGCATTTAAGACCACCAGAATGGTACCTGGTGAATTTAAAAACTACTTCTAAATTTCTGTGAGATAATGTTGAACCTTGATATTTTTTCCCTGCTATGTTCTAACCCTAAAGTTCTGATACTCCATGGGCCAAGCAGAATCCCAGGCCTTGAGCCTGTATGTGTTTCAGCTCTGGAATCACTAGTTGAGTTTCTATGTGCCAAGTTCAATCAGAGTGCAGGGTTTTTGGAATCCAGCTTTGGTGCATCCCATCCTGTAACTATGATATATGATAAAAGGAAAAATTTCAGCCAAACTTGACTATGTTCAAAGCAAGGTGCTAGTGAAAGGATGGGATGGAAAATAAGTCCTAATGGATTAATGGCTCATGATAAATGTTTTATTATAAGAGCTTGTGAATGATTAGATAATTCTTACTTCCAAGAGTAGAATTTAAATATTTCTGCCTGGCTTATTACCAAAGTAAATAAATCACTTAAGTATCTAGTTAATAGTCAAAACTCTATGTGCAAAAATAAAAGATAGGAATGGTAATTTTTCTTGTAAATAATCAATATCTGATTTATTTAATGCTTACTTTTTAAATAATATTTACTGCTGGTCGAACCAACTTACTAAAAAAATAAGAACACTCTCAGTAAACCATGAAAGATATTCTATTTGACACCTATCTATTCAGCAAAATAAAAATAAAGTGAAGATTTTTCTGGCCATCTGTAGTTGTTAGTAGAAACCAAACATTTAATGAAATAGTTTGCCCAAGTTTATAAAAGTCTTTCTAACTATTCCAGGCCAATTCTCCCCTCACTCACACCCACGCAATTCCCACTGAGTGTAGCACGTGCCTGTTTGAGGGCTGAAACCAAACATGGTATCCATTTGAGCTAATTTTCTTTTTCAATGTGCTGAGGTCAAATTATCTTGGACACCCTTATGCATCCAATTCATATCCTTTTAAAAGCCTGGAAGCATATGTACCTATTGATTTAAGCATGGAGGAAAAACATCGTTACCATAATTTAAAAGTGTGGTTCAAGTGCCTCTTGTACCTGGATTAGTGATTTGGTTTTACTGGTTTTCACTTAACCCTTTCTTGTCATTTCCAGATAGAACTATTAAAAAGAAAAACTTTTCTGATCATGTTTTTACACATTGCATAAAGTTTTCTTCCTAAGACATTTCAGAACTTTAAACTGACCATTGGAAAGCTCTGTGTGGGAACATCTGGGAATATCTTTTTTCTTTAGAATCAACAAAATCAAGATGTATTTCATAATAATTGCTATAGAGACTTTGAAATGAACTAGCAGGTTGCAAAAGTCCTTTTTGCAACTCTGAAAACTCTGAAGTGCTTCAAATATGACAGATGATTGCATCTGTATGTGTTTTCCCATTATCAAAATAATTGATAGCCAGACATTTCATTGTTTAGTACAGCGCATAGCACATAGTAGATGCTGATGCATTTTATTTTTTAATAGACTCCTTGTTGTTTTTGTCACATCAACAAAACTCACCTGATAAATGGTTCTAGTTTGTGACTATTTTCCTGGGCTGGCAAAAACTAAAGTTTGATGTTCTTGCTTTCTGTTGACCAGAAATATGATAAAAGAGGGTACGTATTTGTCCAAAATGCGTAGCTGTGTTTCAACTGCAAGCCTATAAGAAAGTTTAGTTTTTTCCTGAGTTCAATGATTTGCAGAGTTAATTTGACTGTCATTTATTTAAAAACTAAACTGTGTCTTGGAGACTGAATATTTTTATCCTAATTGTGTAAATGTATAAAGGGAAAGGAAAAGCTAACAACAAAAAGAGTAGAATTTTCTTTCTCATTTTTTCTAATTTCCCTTTTTGTATAAAATTAATTTTATGAAAATAATTTTAATTATATACAGTTCTTAATATTAGGACAATATTATGTTTACAAAATGTATCATAAAGTGTTCTGCTGATTTCCTTTTCTTAGAAGAATTAGATACCTGTCATCTTAACTATTCTTTGATGAGACAGAGAGATGGAAATGGAAATGTATATTTATTTAAATGTATGTTTCTTCAGGTTGGAAGCTGTATCCCATAGGAAGCTGTTTCCTCTTTTTTGGAGTCCTCTGTGGAACACTGTGAGAAATAAATAATGGAAAAAATATATGAACCACTCTATATTTCCCTTTGAGAGGTCAGGGGGGCTGGGTGGAGATCTCCAGGAGGTGTGATGAGGGCAGAGATAGGAGAGGGCTGCTCTCTTGTGGCATCGAGTGTTGAGAGGCAGACTTGTCTGAGGAGTACCTGATGCAGGTTGAGGTTAGCTAGATGACCTGGTGGATTGGTAGGTGGCCTTGGCTGACCACTTAATTAAATTTATTTTATGTCCTTTCCCCAAATCATGATAGAAAATATTTAGATTGTAAAACTGGTCAACTCTTCTATTTGCAAAGACCTGGCTGAAGTGACTATTCAGTCTGAAAGACAATCCAATGAGAAGGAATCAATTGATAACATTTTAGAACAAGATTCAAATCTGGAGGAAATTCTATAGCAGTGTAGTTCAGTTAAGAGAATTGAGTACTCAACAAGTACACAATGTAAAAAATCAATTTCTTCACTGGAGAGCCAGTAACATATTATCTACTCCACTTTTAGTGAAACTCACGTGATGAGATTGATATTGAATTGCAGTGCAGGCTTAATACAAGAAACGGAAAAATAAAAAGAAGATATATTTATTCAGCACACACTATACCCTACACTAAACACTGTGATAGCCACTTTGCTGATGTTATTTTATTTCATTCTTATAATAGCCTTGTGATTTACAGAGATGGGATGGAGTGGGGGATGCCCAATTTTGTGAAGAAACGAAAAGAGGCTTTCAGAGCTAAGATTGTTGCCCAGGCTCATACTGCTGTAGTTTCCAGATCCAAAATTGAATCCAAGACTGTTTGAATACAAGTCTCAGGCCATTAAAAAGTTTGGGTGGACATTTGAAAAAACACTTTAAGGCCTTCAATAGGCCTCAGATCTGTTGTCCTTACTTGTAAAATCTTGGCATTGTAACATCTAACCGCCCTTTATGTAGAAGTTTCATTGGTTCCACTTACAGAAGGTGTGAAGTGTATTGTCTCATTTTGCAACATAAGTACTTGAAGTAGAACATTAATCTAGAAGAGAGTGCTTATAAAAAAAAGAAGGGTGGTGGAAATTAGGTGTGTTTATGTGTTCATGCATGCGTGTATGTAAGATTTAATGCCCTCAACAAGACGCACATTGTCCCATTTGGTCCTGTTTTCCTAAAGCTTACATTGGCATGAATGGAGTCTTTTATAGGATTGTGAATGGGGGTGGTATCTAGTTGCCACTCAGAGAAGAGTCTGAACCACACACCTTGTTTAAAAGAAAATTGATTTCTCTAAAATAAATACTTATCACAGATTTCCTGCACTAAAATAATTGTTCAGCAGGCGTGGTAACTTTTGTTTCCTTTGCTGCAAACCTTCTTTCTCACCCTGTGGGTTAACCAACCAAACATATGTAAACAGACTAATTCCCTACACCTGCTTCTTTTTCCTTATTGTTGTCATATGTGATTGCCCATTCAGAAACCTTTTCGTTCTCCTCTAAGATAACTATGTGTGCAGGAACATAGAAAATTGTAACCAGTCAAGGTTTCTTTTAGTATGTAGAATTTTCTGTTCCATCATCCTTACTTAATGGCTTCCAAAGTTTAGCGATTGAAAAATGTACCTTATTTTTAACTTTGCAAAGTAAAGGGTACTGAATGGTACTGAAATGAATGGTTATTGCTTCTCCAATGCCTAGTAGAATGCTTGACATATTCTACTCATATATCTACTGTGATATACTAGGTTTAATTTGCTATTCTTTGTGGCCCTTTCTAGACCTGTAGTGTGTTGCTTTACTGATTCAATGATTTAATATATATTTGAGTACTAGTATATGAATCATATTGTTTTAGACAAGAGGGTAGAGTAATGAACAAGTGTTCTCCCTCATTAAACTTTCATACTAGTAAGGAGAGATGGATAATGAATATACAAACAGGACGTAGAGTTTGGGATTCTTTTTGAGATAGGATGGTTAGAGAGAACTTTCCTGATAAGATGCCATTTGAGTAGGTAACCTGGGGGAGTGAAGTATTACGCCAGGCATGCACTCTGGAGATGAGCATTACAGGCAGAGGAGAGGCAAAGATGAGAGAGGGACTGTTGGGCTTAAGCACAGCAAGGCACACAGTGTGTCAGAGCAGAGCAAATGAGGTGGGAGAGGAAGATGAGGAGTGAAATATCAGAGCCCAGGTCGCACAGGGCTTTGAGGGCCTCTGTGGAGATGGCAGGAAGCCATTGGAGGATTTGAATCATAGGAGTATTAGGACCATGATAATGAAAATCAAAAAAAGAGTCAATTTTCCTGTAGGGTAATTTAAAAGATATAATTTAAATATATGTATTAAAGGATCTCTTTGGTCACTTTGTAAAGAATATACAGTTGGGATCGAATGTGGCAGCAAGAAATTCAGTTACGGGGCCTTGGAAACGACCTGGGTATATGATGAAGGGTGCTTTAGCTAGGGCGGTAAAGAGTAATGAGTTCAAGAAATACTTTGCTGGGAGAGTCAAAACAATTTTCTGGCAGATTGGACATGTGGCATGAAAAGAAGAGAAGAGTCAAGGATGACTTTAATCTTACAGGACAGGGGGATGCGGAGCTGGCACAGCTGGAATTGTCATTTACTAAGGTGGGGAAAGCTTCAGGAGGAATAGGGTCACAGGGAGTGCACAGATTAAGTTAGGGGTTTCTATTGGATATTCGGGTGAGAATGTTGCGGAAGAAGTCAGATGTACTTTGGGAGTCAACAACATACACAGGTGATAATCTAACTCCCTAGGTCTCGGTGGCATCACCTTGCAAAAGAGAGGAGACAGAAAAGAGATGAGATCTTAAAACTGAGCGTTCACATGCTTCAGTAGTGAAACGGTGGCGGGCGGCGGGCAGACCAGGAGGGAGACACAAAAGGAGACTGGCGGGAAAAGCAGCCAGGCAGCAAGCGTCGATGCAGTGTTTGTTGGTGACATTGAAAGCAGCTGTTCTGGTTGACTGTGGGGATGACAATCTGATCAGAGTGGTTCAAGAAAGAGAGGAAATGGAGACTAGGATTACGGTTATTTCTTCCTAAGGGTTTTGTTATAAAGAGAAGGATGGAAATCTGGTGGTGGCTAGCGGGGCATGTGGGTCAAGGGAGGTGTTTTGTTTTTTTCTTTTGTTTTTTATTTTAAGATGGGAGATGCTTTGACATGTTATATAATAAGTGGAAGGGGCCAGTAGAGAGTGACAGCAGTAGAGATTTGTAAGTGTGCTTTTTGATAAAACATTCTGTTGAATGTCCACAAAACAGATGTATTTTGGCATTAGGGCGCCGCCTGGTCCATGGGTGGTTGGGAAATCCCTTTACACTTTGTAACAGAGTCAGCACCGTGACAGAAGCTCACACATCACTCCATTTACTAAGCTAATAAAGAGGACAATCAAAGGCCTGTGTGCTCACAAGGTAGGCCAGTATGATCAGAAAAGGAGATTTATGGACCAAAGTGGGACACAATATTGAAAGGTCACAAATAACATTTCCCTGTCACATCTACTCTCTACATATCCTGAGGCCTTGTGCTTCTGGCAGCTTTTAGAGAATTTGTTTGAGTACGGTTGTGAGCTTTGGCACTAACTCATAATTGCTAACCCCTGGGGCAGCAGAATCCCAGGTGTGTGGAATAAAGCAGGGTGCAGAGGGTGGGGGGCGTCCTCCAGGGAACTAGCACTGAGCCCTCTTGAGCAAGGCAGAGCAGGAGTCCTTGACAGACTGGTCAAGGCAGGACAGTGCCTCTTTTGTGCTGTAACGTTCTAAGGCTTCTTTCTAGCACTGACATCCTGTATTTTAGTGACTGCAGAAGAGATTTTCAACAACAACAACAAACTACTCTTCCCCCTGCTTAAGAAACAGAGCTGTGCTTTCTACGTTAGGTATGTTGTTGCTGTCAAATTGCCCCAAGGGAAATTTAGCCTTCTTTGCCTTTCATCTCCTTTAAATGTCTCCTTTGCTTCAGGTATCGTGTCCAAGAGGACGTTCGAGTACCTTCGGTCACATGGTTTTTAGCTGGTTAAAGATATTTAGAATCTGTTATCAGTAGAGGCTAAACCGAAGTTTACTTTTGCCCAATCTATAACAGAAAAAATTTTTGTATGTGTGTATATGTGTGTGAGGGGTTGTTGAAGATGTGTTTGGTTCATTTATAAAAACTGTCTTTTCAAATATTAGAAGCACCTGTTTTTCTAGAAACAGCCGTCTTATCATTAAAGTAGGTTGAACAGGGTCTCTATCAGGCAATATTCTGGTAGTTAAGTGCTTTATATGCACTTAAGTAAAAAAAAAAGCTACATTTTCTTACATCATTGATCCACTTCTACACTGAACATAACACTGGCAAGTACAGATGGATGAGAAACGGTTTCAAGTGCGTCGGTGGTCGGTAGCACTGAGAGAATTCCTGGCCACCCTGGGCTGCCAGGTGGATATAGCAATCAGGGACACAGTGCTAGTGTTCTTTTTGCTTGTCCTGATTTGTCCAAAACTTGAAAAATAAGAATTCGCTTTCTTATCTTAAAAATTAAGTAACGAAGGATTATTTTCATTATCAATTAGGAAGTACTAAGATGCAAAGCACAATCAGGAAGATATTTGGGGAGCTAGAAATCTCCATAAAAGTGGGTTTTTGCAGCATTTGGGCTAATCCCAGTGTTTTCCTTTGATTACTTTGGGTACCATTTAGTCCACTTACTGTATCATCTTGTAATTGCCATGAACAGTTTTTCATCACAAAAGTAGTTATGTTCTCTCGCTGTTTGACACAAAGTGTAAAGAAAAAGTATTTAAAATGTCAGGCTACTTTGGTATGTTGTACCACAAAGGATGGAACAGATGTTTTTAAATAAACATCAGCCCTGATTGTGCGTTGTTGAGACACTGAGAGAGCCTTTTTCAGAAGCAGGGGCAGCTCATGAATTTAGAGGAGGCTTAAATACTGTACTTTCACATAAAACCATAAAATGTTGGCAGAAGAATCAGGGACCAATGAATGGGCATACAGCTGAGCATGTTATAACTCAAATTACCAATAAAAATGTCAACCTTGAATCCGAAGTGAATAGTTTTGTAATTCTGAACTGAAAGCATTTCTTAATTGCTTTCAAATGGAAAAACTTCATATAATTTAATAAAATTTATCTACTTTATTATCAAGAAAGCCCTTATTGCAGCAAAGGGAAATGGAGGATTTAAATGTCATTCCTAGCATCTAATTTCCCAGCTCTTTTATTGGGATGTTATTAAAACAAGACCAAATGGACTTTGCTACATCCATAAAAGCCAGTCAAGCAACAAGAGTTCATCTGGGCACTGTGGAATCATGAAACGTGGCCTGTGGCTGTAGCCTGGTTGGTGTGGGGTGAGACATGTCCTGGAAGCAGGTGTGATGTGTCAGGAGCAATGTTTTGGCATTCTAGAGCTTGTGGAGCCAAAAGAACAGCTGGATTCAGGGAGAAGCATGCCAGCGACAATGGCTGTCTTTGTACCCAAGGGATCTATTCAGTTCTTTAATGTACTTTGTGAATTAAGTAAATGCTTTGAAATAAATGGTGGTGAGAATGGGCTGAGGTCCTTGGCAGGAGCTGATAGAAAACGTCTATTTTTCTGCTGGAAAGGAGTGCCACTAGCTTGCTAAGTGGGTTCCTGGGTTTAGGGTGCCTTCTGTAGACCTATTAAGAGAAATTCTAGGGCTGGATGGGAAGAACAGCTTGTGGTTGGTGGAATTATTTAGAGTAAACTACTTACAAATGATATTAGAATGTATGTGGCTATCTGTGGCTGTGAGGAGGGAGATGGGGATATTCAGAAGGCATAGAAAGGGAGATTGACATTTTCTGAGCATGTTTAATGTGCTAGATATTGCTTGAGGTGCTTTAATAGTAGTTGTCATCATAGTGATAAATAACATTATCTGGGAACTTACCATCTGCCAGCCAGGATGCTAAACACTTGGTATATTTTGTTTCACTTACAATAACCTGAGATATCATCCCCATTTTACAGATGATTCTAAAACCCTGTTCCACACTCTCCTTCAGAGAGTCGAGTGCCATGGAGCATGCAGTGCCAGCTTAGTTTCTTGTGAAACGAAACCACATTACTGTTCAGTTTCAAAATACTATGGACATATGTTCTAACTGCAGGACTGTTCTCTGGGTAGCCTTAGGCAATTTAATTCTCCCCCACCCCACTTCTAGCTTGTAGTTCTCAAGAATAACTAGAACATTTGAGAATGCAACATTATGAGATAAGCGAGGAGCTGGCTGGAACAGCTTGGGCTCTGTTCCAACCCCCCACTCCCTGCAAAAGGATGTTTTTCAATACTTTAGCCCAATGGGTCGTGTAACCCTAGGTCACATAACCCAGGACAGGCTGACTTTCAGGGTCCCTCATCTGTGGTGCAAGTGGGGCACGTGCAGTTGAGTCTGCATCCACCCCAGGAGCTTTCTGAGCCTTGCAGAAAGTGAATCCTGGGAGTCTGTTGCTCCTTGCTACCTCTCTGTGATTAATGCAACTGCTTCATGTAACTTGTTGCCTATAGAAGTTTTCTGTCTCACCAGACTCAGAAAAGTTGGTAACCAGTGCACAGTGAAACAAAATCACAATAACCTTTATTAAACAATGATAAACCTATGACTCTGTATTCAAATTTCTATTCTAAGCACATAAATTAGGTAGCCAGTGAACAATGAAAAGTCACATCCTTTTCTGTAATGGAGTTTGTCTCTCACACACATGGCATCATCAGAAGCAAAGGACGACAAACAAGGGGAAATAATAAGTGTAAAGTCGCCAGTATCGGGGTCTTAATATAAATAATGGGATCGATGGGCAAAGAAAACTGTTTTTATGCCTAGCCAAACTGTATGTTCTGTTTATGGCACTATGATCTCAAATCTTGGTAAGGAGAAGACAGTAAGAAAGGGATTACTTTTACCTACATGGCCAAAGGATCATAAACATTTATGAGTGTGTGCATGTGTGCACGTGTGTGTGTGTGTGTGTGTGAATTTAACAGCAATATTAATGGCAATTTTGAAGAAAAATGAAAGAGAAAAGCATCCACAATTCCATCAGCCAAAGATATTACTGTTTTGCTTCTGAGCTAGCGTGTATTTGTCCACATTGACACACTTTTATAAAGTTACTATTATCAGTAGGGATTTTGGCAAAAATTTGGGGGCAGTAGTAATAGTGATACCAGGAGACAGATGTCTGGGGATCAAATCCTGGCTCTGTCATTTATGACCTTGGAAAGATGTATGAGTTATTTACCACTTCAGATTACTCATATGTAAATGGGAATAATATTAGTGCCTGCCTCATTTGGTTGTTGAGAAGATTAAATGAGATCAAACATATTGAGCACCTGGCATAAGATGGAGGACATAGTATACATTCAGAAATGTTGGCTTTCAATATTGTGTGATGTTCACACTTCACAGAAATTATCTTTTAAATGTGCCTTTAACTACTTCACAAGTGTTTAACAAAATGAGGTGAGTTCATTAATAATACTGCCAACACCACTGGTAGGGAGATCATGCAGCTGTAAGTTGAAGACAACTCAGAAGACACCCCCAGGCTTGGTCTCTTCCATGCCAGAGTCATAAACTAGAAAGTACAAGGTAAACGGGGATCCCACCCAGGCGACTCAGATATCTACAAACTAACCAGACATTCAGATCAGAGTCTTTGTGTTAAAGAGCTATAATCTAAGTGACAGAAATCAGGCTCTATTTCCATTTTGAATTTTGATTCTAACCCACATAATTGCACTGTGACATTTGGGCAGGCTACTTATTTGAGCCTCAGTCTCTGAGTAAAGTCTTTAATAACAAGGGCTATATATATCTCACAGCATTTGGAAATTGAAGAAAAATTAAATGAGATACAAGTGTTGACAAAGATGTGGAGAAATTGGAATTCTTAGACAGCGCTGGTGGGAATGTAAAATGGTGCAGCCACTTTGGAAAATGGTTTGGTAGTTCCTCTAAATGTTAATCATAGAGTTTCCATATAACTCAATAATTCCAGTTCTAGGTATATAGTCAAAAGAATTCAAAATGTATGTCCATACAAAAATCTGTACATGAATGCTCATAGCAGAGATATTCATGATAGTCAAAAAGTAGAAAATAACTCAAATGTCCATCAAGTTATGAATGGATAAATAAAACATAGTATATTCATCTAATAATATATCCGACAACAAAAAAGAATGAAGTACTGAGACACGCTACAACATCGGTGAAATCTAAAAATATTATGTTAAGTGAAAGAAGCCAAACACAAAAGACCACATACTGTGTAATTCCCTTTATGTGGAATGTCCAGAATAGACAAATTGATGGTGTCAAAAACAAATTAGTTGCCAGGGTCTGATGGCAAGGGGAAATGGGGATACTAATGGGTATGGAGTTTCAATTTGGAGTGATGATGATGTTCTGAAATTAGTGGTGATGGTTGTACAACTTTGTGAATATACTAAAAAATTTGAATTGTACATTTTAAAGGGTGAATTTTGTGACATGGGAATTATATATCAATATAAAATATGTGTTGAAAAAATTAAAGGAAATATATTAAATTCACAGTACAAAGCCTGTCATCTCATTCAAATTATACAAATACTCTTTTGTCATTTCTCTTTGATCAATAGTCTTTGCAACCCTATGGAATGTGTATTTTACAAGTAGGACTAATGAAGTATAGAGCAGTATGTATTAAGGAAAGACTGACTCACAAGCATGGTAAGTGATTTATTGATTTTTTTTTTTGAAGGAAAAGCATTTGAAGTATCTTATGGAAATAGGTACTGTTGAGTTAATTCTGTAGGTATCTTCTAAGCTGATAGTAGGTTGATGTACAAGCTAAAACATTCCTGAAGATCTCAGAAAGTTTTCTTGTAGAATTTTAAGTTTTAACAATAAGGAACAAAAATGTAAATGTTATCTAAAATGAAGGTTAAAATTACTTTCTTATTTTTAGATTCAGAGGCATGGTAATACAATAGTTGTACAAAAATGGTTTAACATTTTAGGGAAACTATAGTTACTTTCCAGCCTGAAAGTGGTTGAACTTGGGCATATTAAACATGGGGAATTTCTATTTTTGTATTCTTGAGTGTAAAAGATGATTTAAAGGATTCCAGAATTCTTTTCAGCTTTATAAATGAAAAAACAAAATCAAAAATTTTTATTATAAATAAAATTAAACAAAGTTTAATATTTTTTTCTCTAGTATTTTATAACACAACTGTGGTATGTTTCTCTATCCAGCTGCTTTTGATATCTATATATCTAACCTTTTCAATTCACCCTTAACTTTTTCCTACCCATTTGTTTATTTATCCTTTCCTTCTTCACCTACCAACACAGGTACTAATGACCTTTCAACTTAGATAAATTAATTCTCAAAGATGGCCAAAGAAACTGTAACACAAATAGCAACAGCAAAGCGAAGTAATAGGCTGTCAGTGACTTGAAGTATTTTCTCAAGATAAAAGTATGTGAAGGCAGTGAGAAGTCCCATAGAATGAGTCCAGGATTGTGGGCTAGATGGTTCTAAGATAAATCCAGCAAGGTTGAACCCTTCCATCCTTCCTGAAGGAGGTCAACCCAAAACCCTGAGCTGGCAACTATGCCACTCCTTCTGAATGTCCGACAGGCCTCTCATGTGTTCTGTGCTCCGTATTTCACCTGAGAAAAATGAGGCAGGTGCCATTACAAATCTCGCTATAAAGTCCTTAGAAATTACATTATAGAATTCCAGAAAGGGACCAGAAATATTAACCAAGCCCTTGCATTTACTGAAGGGGAAACTGAGGCTCAGGAACAACCTGTAATTAGATTACAAGTTCTTTAAAGACAGGAGTTGTCTCTTAGTCTTCTTTATAGCACTAATAGGTATATAGTGCCTGTCACAACGTTTATGCCCAGGTGTATGCTCCTTGGGATGGTATGTGCCTGGTACTTAATGAATATGTACTCATAAACCCCCCCAAAATATAGCCACAGAAACTCCCATTTTCCAGTAAGCCTTACTCACCTGTGGAGTCCCACAAAAGGCAGATGGGACTGCAGTTGAGTTATCAATGCCCAGACTTTCTGGCTGGTATCCTTTGATAAGCCCACCGAGTGTTCTGAGAAAATTTAATCACATTGACATCTACTTCTGGGACCAGGAGGGCTTGTGGAATTTTCTAACAAAGTTCTATTTAGCATATTAATATGGATTTATTTGTTTTTCATTTATTCTAATGGACTTTCAGAAAAGCCAATATCAGGCTACTTCTATCCAAAGTATAGAATTTTTTTTTTTTTTGGCTTTTTGTTGTGAGACATCTGGAATCTAGCTGGAAATTTTGGACCCATAGGATTTTAGTTCCTCCCTTCTTTGGGTTGTAAGCCAAATTATAACAATTTGAGATTTCTGGAAATAATAATATTATTTTACAGTAGGAGTTTTGTGCCCATTTCAAACTATAATTTCAAATTCTCTTTTCACATTCAAGGGTACAGTGATGAATGCTACCAGCTGTGTAATTGTAGTTTTGGAGTGCCTCAATAGATCACAATGGATCATAGAAAGGCCTCAGTGCTGCGGGTGGTACAAGAGCTTTAGCAATGTTCATCCCCTGCACGTACCTTTGTTCATGACAATACTGCAGCATCCCTGAACTGTAGGCATACTCCCTATTTCAAGTTGAAAGGAAGATAAGTTTCCCTTCCTGTATGACATAAAGACCTAAGCAGGGAGGTTCAAGAAGTTTGAGGAATTGCCCAAACTTCCAGCACTGGGAACAGATTGACCTGACTCTATTTCTGCCTGGGGAATCCTATCCTTCCCCACCCAGTTGATTCTTTCCTGCCTGTTTCAGAGTAGTCTCCGAACACATTTAACAAGGATATGATTTGAGGATAAGAGCTGCCCTAGTCAAAGGGCTTTCATATGTGTCATTGCAAAGTCCTTTCCAGGAAAATGGCCCTACTCAGGTGACTTTCTCAGCTTAGGAACCAGCACACATGCTGTCAGCACCCACCTGCATGTTGGAAGCAGCCAGAGTGACAGCAAGGGGTTGGCACAGCAGAAATGTACAAGTCCTCATTTGGATCCTTATCCAGAGGTAGCAAACCGGCAGCTTGCTGGCTGGACCTGGCTGAGGGTGTTTAGTTTGGCTCTGCCACAGTTGGCTCACAAAGTGTTTTACATTTGACTTATTCGATTAAAAAAAGGAGGGATATTTCACATAAATGTGTAGATTTCCAAACTCCTTTGAAGAACACTTGAGAAACACTTGGCCCATTTCCCCCTATTTTCAAAAAAGCTGTAAAAGAGCAGTTTTTGCCCCCTTTTGAGAAGATCAGTGTGATATTGTGATTTATAACAAGAAATACACATTTTGGTCTTTATCCCTGGTTCTTGATACACACCACCTAGTTCCATGGAATTTTCTGGGTGATGGAGGCATCTTCTGTTCTAATGAGGTGGGCTTCTGTATGGGGGCTGGTCACCAGAAAGGTCAAGCAGGACTAGCAGCTTGTAACTTTTAGCCCCACCTCCCACCCTCCAGGAAGGAGAAAGGGGCTGGAAATTAAGTTACCAATCAATCATGCCAATGTGATGAAGTCTCCATAAAAATACTCAAACTATGTGGTTCATAGAGCTTCCAAGTTGGTGATGAATAAGAATGAATCCATGTGCCCTGCTGGAAGGGTGGCATACTCAGGCTCCATGGAGACAGAAATTCCTGCATTCAGGACCTTTCTGAACCTTGCCCCATGTGTGTCATTGTCTGGCTGTTTGTTTCCTTTAAAATGTCCTTTGTAAAAACAGACATGTAGACCAATGGAACTGAATAGAAAACCCAGAAATAAACCCAAACACATACAATCAACTAATTTTCAACAAGACCACCAAAAAACAAAATGGGGAAAGTATGGTCTGTTCAATAAATGGTGTTGGGAAAACTGATATCCACATGCAAAAGAATGAAATTGAACCCTTATATCACACACAAAAATCATCTCAAAATGGACTTAAACGTAAGAGGTGAAACTGTAAAACTCCTAGAAGAAAAGTTCCCTGATAGTGGCCTTGGCAATGCTTTCTTGGGTATCACAGTGAAAGCTCAGGCAACAAAACCAAAAATAAAGAAGTGGGGCTGAAAAGCTTCTAATCAGCAAAGAAAATAATCAACAAAATGAAAAGGCAGGCTGTGGATTGGGAGAAAATATTTACAAACCATATATCTGATAAGGGATTCATTTCCATATATATAAGGAAGTCACACAGTTTAATATCAAACAATGCAAATAATTTATAAAAAAATGGGAAAGGAGCTGAATGGACTTTTTTTTTTTCCTAAAGAAGACATAAACATGCTCAGCAGGTATATGAAAATGTGTTCAACATCATTAATTATCACAGAAATAAAAATCAAAACCAGGATGACATATCACCTCACACCTGTTAGGAAGGCTAAGAGAGAACGCGTTGGTGAGGGTCAAAATTAAAAATAGAGCTACCTATGACCCAGCACTCCCTCTTCTGGGCATATACACAAAGGAAATGACGTCCGTACCCTGTAGAGATAAATGCACTCGATGTTCATTGAAGCAGCATTCACAATAGCCAAGATATGGAAACCACATAGATGAAAGGATAAAGAAAATGCATGATCTATCCATTCATCCATCTTAAAAAAGAAAAAGGTGTTGCCATTTGTGACAACACGGATGAACCTGGAGGAGATCATGTTAAGTGAAATAAACCAGACATCGAAGGAAAAATACGGCCTGATTTCCCTTCTTCGTGTAATCTAAAAAACGCTGAGTACATAGAAAAGAGAATGAAATGGTGGTTACCAGGAACAGAGGATGGGGGAGGATGAAATGGGACACTGCGCGTCCAAGGGTACAAACTCGCAGTCACGTAGGATGAATAGGTCTAGAGAGCTAGTGTGCAACAGCAGGAGGACTGTAGAGTTAACAATATTGTGTACTGAAACTTCGCTAAGGAGGTAGATTTTGGGCAGTCTTACAGTAACAACAAAAACGATAATCGTGAAGTGATGGATATGTTAATTTGCGTGACTGTAGTTATCATTTTACTGTGTGTATGTATATCAAAACGTCATGTTGAACATCCTAAACATATACAGTAAAAATGAATAAAAAGTTAAACAACAAAATAAAAATATTAATTATACCATTGTCAAAAAATCCTTTCTAATAATTTAGCAAAAGTAAGTAAAATTGTTTTCCTGGGTTCTGCGAGCCACTCTAGCAAATCAAACCTGTGAAAAGATTACAGGAATTCTAATTTGTAGTTAAATCTGACAGAAGTTGTGGGTAACCCCGGAACCTACAACCTGTGATTTGTATCTGAAGTGGGAGGCAGTTTTGTGGGAGCAAGCCCTTAACCTGTGGGGTATCTACTAACTCTATTTGGTGACTGAATTGAATTGAATTCAATTGAATTCAGTTGTAGAACACCAGCTGTGGTGTGTGCTGGATACAGCAGTCGCCCCTTATCCACGGCTTCACTTTCTGCAATTTCAGTAACCCATGATCAACTGCAGCCTGAAAATATTAAATGGAAAATTTCAGAAATGAACAATTTATAAATTTTCAGTTGCGTGCCTTGCTAAGTAGCATGATAAAATCTTGTACTCGCTTGCTCCTTTCTGCCTTGGAGATGAATCACCCCTTTGTCCAGTGTCTCCCTGCTGTCTGTGCTCTCCAACAGCTGGTCAGCTCGTAGCTGTCTCGGCTATCAGACTGACTGCCACGCACTATCACAGTGCGTGGGTTCAAGTAACCCTTATTTGACTTAATAAGGGCCCCAAAGTACAAGGATAGTGGTGTTGGCAATTTTGACATGCTAAAGACAAGTCCTAAAATGCTTTCTTTAAGTGAAAATGTGAAAGTTCTCAATAAGGAAAGAAAAAAATCATATTCTGAGGTTGCTAAGATCTACAGTAAGAATGAATCATAAACCCATGAAATTGTGAAGAGGAAAAAGAAATTTGTGCATAGTATGCATAGTGTTAGATACTATTTGCTGTTTCAGGCATCTACAGGGAGTCTTGCAACATATAACCTGAAGATAAAGGGAGATTACTGTAGTTGCTTGGTGGGGGAAAACGCTCCACTTTTTCATAGAGTGGTTCCATGTTGAGTGTTGACAGTGCAGAGGAGAAAGCAGTTTGTTTTTCCTATTACATACTCAGTGACTCTGTTTGTCGCAATCCTTTATATTACTTATTTTTCCCCAAACTGAAGTCTTACCAACAGTTAACCAGATAGCATTTCACACCAATTTTACATAAATTCCCTACATAGGTCCTGTAAACATTTGAGTTTGTTGAAAAGGACTGTAACTTCTGTTCTTCCTTGTAGGGACTAGAACGGAAAAGAACTTCTTAAGAAAATAGGTAGGTGGTCTTTTTCTTCTGAATTCAGGTGACTTTGGGAGTCACCTGACTAAATATAATGATCATAACTTTTCTCAGTGGAGAGCATTGTGTTGTTTGAGTTTTTAAGCAACTTTATAGGCTGTCAGGAAAAATAATGAAGACAAAAATCTGTTTTATGCCCAGTTAATGCATTCATTAACTCATTCAACAAATATTCACTGCATGTAACTTCAATAAAGATTTTCCAATATCCAGGTCAAGAAATAGAACTTTGCCAGCCGCTTCAGAAGTCTTTCCTGGTTCTGTCCCAATTTCAACTCCTTCCGTTCCACCCCCAACTAAGTAATACTAATTTGACTTTTATAATAATCCTTTTTTTGCATTACTTTATACTTTATCACACACATCTCTAGATATTACTGCTTAGTCTTTTCCTTTAAAATTATTTTGATATATCTTTTAAGTGTCTTATAATCTGTAAGGTCTTTCTCCAACACTTCCTTTTCCTTATAGTTTATCCGTTGAAGAACCGGGGGCATTTCACCTTTATACTCTCCCGCAGCCTGGATTTTGCTTATTGCACAGCTGTGGTACAGTGCAAGATGCTTCTTTGTCTTCTGTTTTCCTGCAAATTGACTTCTGAATCAAAGGCTTAATCACACCTTATTTTATCTCTATATATTTTATTTGATTCCTTATGCTTTGTGTTCTTTCGTCGGGAGGTACATATTGTCTGGTTTCTCTCTTTATGAAATATAAGAATTTGTAAATATTGCTACAAACCATGGATTTAAGCAGATGCAATGGGCTTCAATTAAGCACAGTTATCCTTTTGGAAGTTCAAGTTATCCCATCTTTGGCTCAATGGGAGCTTCTTCAACTTAGCAGCTAAATACTGTTGAATATACCCTGTAGTCTTTGATTGCTTTCTTGCTAACATTTATGGCATGATGTTTGGAGCTCAACTTGTTCATTTCCTCCAACAGACATGTGAAGAGTCCTTTTTACTATAAAAGTATTTTTCAGACATTTACTTAAGAAAAATTTTACTTTCAGTTCCTGCTGATTAGACTACATTCTGATTTTTAAAAAAAAATCTGCTGTGAACTTGGCAATCATTTTAAATGGATTTGTAGTTTATTAACCACAGTTACATGTGCATATATTTGAAAAGTTAGTTTTCCATAAGTGTACAATACATATTATTTATTTAGTCAACTCACAGTGGTTGATGTATATTTGTATTTGCAGTCTATAGCTTACAAACACTGAGCTATAAAGAGACCATCTTCCAAATCATGTGATCTCCATGCCACTGGCTAAAATATAAATGGAGGAAACATAAATGGAGGAAATAGCAATTCCTTATTTCTCATTTCTTTCCTTATTTGGAGCTTTGTAAGGTGAGGAAATGTACCACCCCTGCCTGACAGATTATGAAACTAAAAATTTACCATGATTAAATAACATTTTTCCTTTGAATATTTAATCCATGAATTATTTTTAAGAAATTTTGGAGAGTTCATAGAATAAAAATCGGCCCCAAACTATATTACATAAAAAAGATCAATAATTTGAAATACTTTCTCCTATTTTTGGAGTGTGTATATGTGTGCAGGTACACACATAAACATGCATGAGCTATAAATTGGATCCTAAAGTATTTACAACTTTGCAATCTGTTTTTTAACTTAATATGAACATTTTTCATGTCATTTAACATTCACTAGAAACACAAGCCTATAAAGATTGCATGATAATTATCATATGGATGTACTCATTCTGCTATTATATTAGACATTAAGGCTTAGTCCAATTATCTAGTTGTTATAAATAAAACACATTTGCAAATAAAGTTTTGTCCAAACCCAATTATTTTCGTAGAATAGGTTCCCATATGTAAATTTATAAATTAGTAGTATGAAAGATTTTATTACTCTTTATCCAAATTTCCTTTTAGAAGGTCTATACCAAGAATATATTGTATTTCCACCAATGGTATATGAATATGTAATATACTAATGCATAATGCATTCATATCTTGTTAATATTATATGCTTTTAAGTTCATAGGATGTCCTTTTATGCCTTATCTCATTTAGCTCTCCATGGCAATCAATGAAATTTAATACCATCTCCATTTTATAGATAAGGAATTTAAGGCACTAGGAAATTAGATGATTTGCGCAAGGCTCATGCTACTAAGTATTATGGCAAAGACCCACTCTGAAGCCTGTCATTTCTCCCAAACTACACTGCCAAATGAGAAAACCTGTATAATAAAGAGTTTCTAACACAGGCAATCTGGTTAGAGATCTGGGATAAGCCCCTGGATCTCTTTCATCTAAATCGAGACTCTCTGTTTCTGTCTCTCTCTCTTTCTCTTATCTACCTTTACTCTCTATGGATTACCCTCTATGGATTTGTTGATTCTTGTTGCTATTTTATGACTGATTTAAAAAATAAATAAATAAATAACTCCATGCTTGTGTGTGTGTTTAGTTTAGAAGGTCAGTCTTCAAATGCTGAAATCTTTTTTTTTGGGGGGGGTGCCTTTTTTCTTTTACTTTTTTTTTAATTTCACAGTATTATGGGGGTACAAACATTTTGGTTACATAAATTGCTTTTGTACAGTTTGAGTCAAAGTTACAACTGTGCCCATCACCCCGATAATGTGCATTGTGCCTGTTAGGTGTGAATTTACTCATCCTCTCCTCCACTCTCCCACCTGCTTGATTTCCAGTGAGTTTTATTTCCATATGTGCACATAAGTGTTGTTCAATTAGTTCCAATTTAATGGTGAATACTGGATGGAATTGGAGACTATTCTTCTAAGTGAAGTGTCATAAGAATGGAAAAACAAATGCTGAAATCTTAAAACTCTATTTATGTTTATTCTAAGGCATTACTGCTTCAGAATCATTAGGGTGTTTCCTTCTAGTTGCCATTAGCTTGATTATTATTTATTCAGACTTTTCCAAAAATTGACTCACGTACACCCTTCTTTCTTTCCTCATTACTTGTCCTCCCCCCCACCCCTGGTCTTTCCTGAAAGATAAATCACATTATTTGTTGGCAATTGTTTTATAATGAAGAATTTAGCACAACATCGAGATTGATTCTCACAAAAGTAGCTGGCTCTGATTCTTACTGTTCAGTTTACCAAATGCCTTTGTTAACTGACCTAGACCATATCAGAAATACCTGGGCAGGCTCTGTGGCTGAAGCTGGGGGAAATGACCATAACAAGGAAAACCCAGTTTCATCACATCTGGTGCTTTATTGTTTAATCAAGAAGACTAGTTTTTCCTTTTGTAGAAAACACTGGGCAAACATATATAAATGTTTTTATCATCTATTCTAATTGGGCAAACATGCCTTATTTGGAGCAAAAGGCAGAAGAAAGACCTGGAGAAGCTCACTTCCTGAAATGGAATACCATGTAGATTTGGCTATATAACCCAACTCAGAGGGTAATTGGGGTGTGTATTGTTCTTGGATGCCTCTGAATTGAAGGCCAAAAGGAAAGAAGTCAGAGAACTTGAAATGGAAGGGTTGGTATTACTCATTCTCTGATGACTGTCTTCAAAGTCCACAAAATCAAACAGCTGGAGTAGAGAGAAGTCTTATTTGTGGTGGGGAAAAGATTAGGCCACTCACGACTGCCCCCTAGATTTTTATTTTAGCTGCTTTATTTTAACCTCATTATTACAAAGATTACCTATTTTTAATCAGTCTTAGCTTTTTCTTTTCTTTTTTTAAATTTTTTTTTTTTTTTTTTTGAGACAGAGTCTGACTCTGTCTCACTCTGTCTGTCACCCTGGGTAGAGTGTAGTGGTGTCATCATAGCTCACTGCAACCTCATATTCCTGGACTCCAGTAATCCTCCTACTTCAGCCTCCTGAGTAGCTGGGACTTCAGGTGCTCACCACTGATGCCTTACCAATTTTTTCTACTTTTAGTAGAGACAGGATCTTACTCTTACTCAGGCTGGTCTCGAACTCCTGAATTCAAGCAATCCTCCTGCCTTGGCCTAATAGAGTGCTAGGATTATAGGCATGAGCCATTGCACCTTGGGCCTGGCCCCAGTCTTACTTTTCTCAACATTTACACAGCTACCTCTTTGAGATCTCTTTTTGGTGGGAGTGGGAGTGGATGGGGTGGGCTGAGAGTCTTGTCTCTACCTAGTCTTTTAGCAAACATTTGGATTCTATTTTATTTTTGGACTCTAAGTGCCTACTTTTCAGAGGCTATCTTCCTTTTGGTATGTGCTTTTGACTGCAAAAAAGAGCTTAGTCCAATATTTTCCACCCTAAATCAAATTTTTGAGAACCATAAATAGGCCATTAAAAACTTTATACTTTTCCAGTGAGATTAGGAGGGGAATGTTCCAATAAGTTCACACCATTGTTTTAATGTCTTGGAGTGATTACAAGCATAAGCCAAAACTCACACAATCAACCTCTAAGACGAATAAGACCTAGAATGGAAACAAAACAGTTTAAAACTGATTAACAAACTTATTTTGGAAATAAGTACATTATCATCCTCAGGATTGCCATCTATATAATAATATTTCTTATAAATGTGGAATTATTATTTCTTATAATTCTTTCTGCAGTTGTTGTCCTTGCTGCTACCTTAAATATGAAACATGAGTTATTTCCCCATGTTAACTGTTAGTCCTTGTTCTGGTCCATACGTTTTGGTTACTCTAATAGTAACAGATAATGAGTTTTAGCACCAAGGAAACACTGGATAAGTACAGCTGCCACTTGTTCTAATAAGCTTAGCTGTGTTAGCCACAGCTAACACAGATGATTATGTAATTAACATTTATTTTTAAGATATTATAAAACTAGAATTGTAGTAAAAGTAAATTATATTTTTTTCCTAAATAAATCTGTATGGGAGAAAAAAATCAGTATGTGTAAATGTCACTTTGGTAACAGGTATCTGTATTGAGAAGAGCAATGTAGAAGATAATTTTGTAATTCATCTCAGCAGTAAAGAAGGTTTGGTAAGAGGAAAAATATTTAAGTATGTACATGGAGGAGAATCCCAGAAGATCAGAAATGGCACTGTATAGTTCTTATTTTCCTTGGTATTGATAAAGCCGATTCGCTTTTTAAATCTTTAATATGGTAAGGAGATGTTACTGAGATTGCTAAAGTCCATGTCTTGCAGACTATCTAGAATATTTTTCAACAGTAAATGTCACTGACCTTCAAAGGGGCAGAACTATAAGTGAGATACATATGACTAAAGGAGATATGTATGTGGTTATATGGGTCTGTGTGTTTCTGGTTGGAGAAGATTAGGTTGAATGGATGGGTTGTGTTCCATGGTAAACTGTCAGCCCAGGGGATTTCTAATCTTTACTCCTGGAATAGAAATAATGTTGGCTGACATGTACTGGAAAAGGGATGATTAATGGAATTGGAACTGATTTTAAGAACATGTCTATCTTTTAAAACAAAAAACATAATCTACATGTGGTATTGTTGGCAAGTTGCTCTCATGATGAGTCTTAACAGAGTTCTTTCCACATGGGTTACCTGAATAAATGAAGCAATAAGGAGAGGGCATTAGCGTGTACTGAGTCACTGTTGGATGTAATAATATATTCTAAAACAGCAAAAAATGATATGATACCAGTATAAAATGGAGCAGTCGGTTAAAGTATGAATTTCAGAAACAGGATTAACTTGGTATATGTCAAGGAACACTCAAAACAAGGAGCATGTAAGGATTATTCATTAAATGGTGCTCTGATAGCATAACCATTTGGAAAATGAAAGGTTTTGTTAAAGATTTCTGTGTCAATGATCAAGGATTGCACACCTTTACCTCCAGTCTTTCCTGAAACCTCACTAAAATGGCACTAAAGTATTTGCTAAGTATAAAAACACAAAAGCATGTTGAGAAATGGTATTAGCAACAAAGTTTTGGAAGTTAGAAATTAAAAGATGGGTGCTGACACACTCAGCTGACCTGAGAACACTGTATCCTAAGTCAGCAATGTCAGCAATGGAGAAAGTTGAGTAGCCACTCAGTCTGCACCACAGATCTCCCAAGAGGTGGAGAAATTGTCAGCCCCGGGGACCCTGGAGAGAAGAGGATAGAGGGATGAAGAGGTTGTTGAAAACAAAGTTGGATTAAATTCTGCTTTAAGACTCAGTTAAATCACCAGATTCTCTCCTCTATTCTGCGCAGTTGAAGAGTTCTCATTTCTCATCCTGGCAGAAGACTAGAAATGTATTCTCTAGAGAGGCAAAGCCTAGTGTCTCTGGATTGGGTATATCAGACACATTTTGAAGGAAGAGAAATCTTATTGTAAATTGACAGATTTCATCAAAATTTGCCTACTGAATGTTGAGTGCTCCCATACCACTCTTCTCTTACTCTGCTCTCAGAACACTGGGAGGCTGGCTTATATTTTCCTTAAGAGACTGGAAGATTATCCTATGCAGAATTTAAATGATCAATAAGAAAAGACAGAAGCCACACATCAGTGCTTTGTTCAAAGAAATAGCACAGTTAGATGTCTCCTTAAAGTAAAGCCCAAAGTTGACAAGCAAACATAGTACTCAACAGTTTCAATCAACTTTAAAGATCCACTCCTAAACATAGTAAGACAGCCAAGGATCTACAGGTATTTTTGCAAATTCTCTAAATTGAAAATTAGAAACTAGAATAAATAAATAGCAACAAATATGGGTAGAACAGAGTATGCAAGGAGATAAAAATATTATAAACATCATTATATACCAAATAGCTAAGAGGCAATATTGTATCAATGAAACAAGAATAGTATGCAACAAAAAGGGATAATGTGATTCCAAGGAAAAGACCTTGAAAATTAAAAATATAAAATATAATAAAATAATTGAATGCTTTAGAAGCTAACGATAAAAAAATTCTCTCAGAAAGTAAAAAAACAGAGATGGGAAATAATTGGACAGAAAAAATAAGAATATTAGAGGATCATCTCAGGAGGGCCAATATCTAAAATTATAGTTCTAAATAGTTAAAACACAAAAAAGAGAAGATAAAATTATCAAGAAATAATTTAAGTATCTCCCAGAATTGGAGAAGATGAGACGGAGTTGTATAATATGAAAGATGTAGCAAATGGCCACCAAAATAGATTAAAATAGAATCATATCATGTCATTTCAGAATGCCAGTGGCCTAGAGAAGATCTTAAAGCTTTGAGAGAGAAAAAAAAATCAGATATATCAAAGATATGAATAGAATGGCTTTGGACTCTCCAGAAACAGAGCAATATTTTTTCCCAAAACTTTTAGGGAAGGACCTTCAAAATTTTCAGGGAAAATGTTTTCCAACCTAGAATTCTGTATTTAAACTGTCAATTAGCTCTTTGAGTTATCTCCATATTACTTTCCACAAAGGTTGTCCTAGTTTGCAGTCCCACCAGCAGTGTATGAGTGTTCCTATCTCTCCACATGCACGCCAACATTTATTGT